>JADRCD010218985.1:29631-50966 GCA_019843815.1 Montemys delectorum
ACACACACACACACACACACACACACACACACACACACACACACACACAGGATGCTCATCTGGCAATTAATTTTCACAGAAGTAGAAAATTAACTTCTTAGCCTTGACAGTGCACATATATTTGTCCCAAGAGCTTGATGACAGCACCCTGTGGGCTGCTTGGAGCAAGTGTTAGTTAAACCAAATGAGGACACCTGGCAGAGCAGTTTGGTAAATCACATGAGTCATTCATGGATGGAGGCTTCCTGGGACCTCCTAATGAGAACATTCTCATTAGGAGCCCAATTGCCCATGAAAAGAAAGAAAAATGAGCCCATGAGGAAGCCCTTCCTTCTTAGCTGGTCTATGTAGTTCTCTTGTGGGGCACAGCTACCCGGAGAGGATGTGCAGAGACACAGTGCCAGCAAGAGGGACAGCTTTCTAGGTGGACACTATTTGGTCAAGCTACTCCTATTAAAAACCCAAGCCCCACAAGGTAAGAGTTCTGAGGAAGAACTGTTATTTCATGTATATGAATACATACAAACAACAACTAAATGGCCATGGAAATAAAAACTGACAAAGTCCTCCAAGAACCACAGTTCAGTGCTTATAGATAAACCTGACAGCAACAGGTCTCTAGGATTCCACATCTCACTGGCTGGTGATAACTGTCTATAAGGCCAAAAATCTTGGGCCAATTCAATCCCACTCCCACCTCCAAGCCCTGTTAAAGCACCAGCTCTATCTACCTTTGCCTGGCTTCTATTTTACCCTCTAAGCACCCAGGGACTCTGTCCTACTACCCCATCATAAACTGTCTGCAATAGAACTCAACCTGTGAGTTTCTGAGTCTCTCCAGTGCTGTCTCCCATGTCAGGGTCCTCCTGTCATTTCAAATCACCAATCTGATCTCTCAATAAATCTCTTAGGCACACATGCCACTTCAAACACCTCAAGACTACTCAGCTAGATACTGCCCTTAAGCTCAAGCCACCACTCAGCCACCGCACCTCTACATCACAGGGCCTAAGCCCATGATTTCCTCCTTCCCCAGGGGCCCCTGACCCATCACCTAGTTAACTCTGACTTAGCCCTCTGAGCTCAGCTCTGATCTTTCATGGTGTTGTCTGGTCTGTAATTATGTCTCTAACTAGCTATTTTCACTTCTCAACCTGAGTTCCCTTAGACCCTAGAGCACTGGTTCTCAACCTTCTAATGCTATGACCCTTTAATACAATTCCCCATGTTGTGGAGACCCCAAACCATAAAATTACTTTTGTTGCTACTTCATAGCTGCAATTTTACTACCGTTACGAACTGTAATGTAAATATCTGTGTTTTCCAATGGTCTTAGGTGACTCCTGTGAAAGGGTATTTGATCCTCAAAGGGGTCAGGACCCACAGGCTGAGAACCGCTACCCTAGAGCATCCACTAAAATAATGAACTATAGTGATTTCTTTATGCCAAGAAGATTTGATAAAATAGGAATACAGTTAATTCTGTGTCCTGTGGTTCAGACACAGAGCTCTGTAATGAGACAGGAAGGAAGACAGGGTCAGGCACACTGGCAAGGTTCTTATAGGACCAAGCATCATCTAGAGGGAGGGCACTCCAGCTGGACATGAGTACCTGGGACAGGGGACAGGGGACAGGGCCAGCATGATGCCAGTCAGTTCATGCAGACCAATGCTCTTTCTTTCTTTAAGAATTCAATTCTAATAAAAAGGTTTTTACATAGCTAGACCAGCTTCTAACTCACAATCCTACTGCCTCTGCTGCCAGGTACATCAGCACAGCTACTTAGGTATTTACATTTCAAGGGATAGAAGAAGAAGAAGAAAGTATTTGACAAAGGAAAAAAAAAAAAAAGCTGGGCAGTGGTGGTGCACGCCTTTAATCCCAGCACTTGGGAAGCAGAGGCAGGCAGATTTCTGAGTTTGAGGCCAGCCTGGTCTACACAGAGTGATAGCTAAGGCTATACAGAGAAACCCTGTCTCGAAACAAACAAACAAACAAACAAACCAAAAAAAAAAAAAAAAAAAAAAAAGAGAAAGAAACCTAGGCTGGAGGAATGGCTCAGCAGTTAAGAGCACTGACTGCTCTTCCAGAGGTCCTGAGTTCAAATCCCAGCAACCACATGGTGGCTCACAACCATCTATAATGGGATCGAATGCCCTCGTCTGGTGTGTCTGAAGACAGCGACAGTGTACTCATATACATAAAATAAATAAATCTTAAAAAAAAAAAAAAAAGAAAGCAACCTATATCCAAGTCTAACCACAGCTGGCCCAGGATGAGCACTGGAAGCAGTGGTTGGTGGACTCTGCCTCACTCCTCAGCTGACAGCGGCTGAGGACATGCACACATGCACAAAGTGGGCTGACCCAGTGAGTAGTCTCTTCCAGGTTCCATGACATTAGTAAGCAGCAAGAGACTACCTACTGTGACTGCAAGTGACATAAGGAAGAAAGGCCATCTCTCAGTCCAGCATCAGCTGGCTCAGAGTAGGGCAGGTCAAAGCAGAGCTCCCTTAAGATCCAGCCCCCAACTGTCCTCCAGGGAATGCTCAACCTATCTCCAAGGAGGGCAAAGCTTTTAGCTCCCATACAGGCTAGATTAAAGGGTCCTGCATCCTGACCAAACTTACTGATCATTTCTCTCTTGCCCAAAAAGAGTATTAAACATGTTTGCACCAAGATTTCTACTATCCAATCAAATGTCATCTCTTCAGAGACTGCAGAGCTAGCCCTTCCCAGTCATCTCCCCAGCTGCTTTCCTAATGGGATGAGTTGCTGCTCTAACCGGTGGGGCATTTGGGCACGGAGGACTGAAGAGCTACGAGACTCAGAGGTCAGGATGCAGGCATAGGGTAGTAACCACGGCAAAGAGAACAGCCCTAGGCTGAGGTGTGCACACTGCAGCTCACACTCTGAATGAGTGGCCTATGACCCAGCTCCATCAGCACATTCTTCTTGCATTCAGGAAGCTGAAGGGAAAGGACTTGCCCAAGGATATACTTGCAGGGATGAAGCCAAAGTCCCTGCACCCCACTGCACATATCCCTGCCTTTGGGATTTGGCCTTGGGGAAGCCTTAAGTGCAGTGTGCTGAGCAGAGGGGGGTCAATTAAACGAGCTTTAGAATAAGGAAGGCCTGAGCAGAGAAGGCTAATCCCAGACTACACACAAGGCGGCCCAGGCCCAGTGCCAGAGGTAGAGAGAAAGGATGCAAGGATGAGGCAGGATAGGGGAAGTCAGGAGGCCTGTAGGCAAGGAAGCTGGAGGAGGCCTGTGTGGTTACCTAGGAGAGTCAGCTGACAGGAAAAATGAAGGAATAGCCCAGAGTGTGAATGGGAATAAGAGCCCTAGATAATAAAAGCCCCACGGTGACCCCAATGGGATTCCAGTAAGTGCAGCTGCCCAATCAGATGTAGTCTAACAGGCAGGCCAAAGCAAGCTAATCCCTGCTCCAGATCAATGCCTGTGATGAGACAATTACCAAAACAGTATTCATGTGCTCAAAAAGGGAAAGACAGACACCAGGGGAAGGAAAGATAGAGGGAAAACATACCCAGATGCTAGAATCCACATATGGGCTCCTGATTCTGCCATCCCTCTAGCCTGTGATCTTGGGCTTGGAGACTATGTTCATATTTATGACCTGGGGGGTAATACTATCACCTGACAGTTCCAGTCAGGCTCAGATGCAGCAGCACAGTCCCCAGGGGACAGTAGCATTCTGTGTGCAAAAGTGACCCAAAGCATTGCTACCCTGCATCCATACATGTTGGCAAGGCGATTTTACAATCTTCTCTGGGGAGCTAGAAACTGCTCTCTCTGTCCCCCACTTCCTGGCAAGTCTGCCGTGGCTAGGTGATTGGCTGGAGACAGAGGGGTGTCCTGCCAGCTGTCTGCAGGTACCTGAGGGACAGGAGCCCGCAGTGCAGCCTAAACTAGCAGCTGTAGGAGCACAGACCCAATGCTAGTTACTTCAGCTCAGCATGCTAAAGGCGACTGCCAACAGGGGTTGCCTTAGGGAGCAGCCCGTGCCAGGGTGTGGCAGTTAGCAACTCCTACAGCCAGCAGCGATCCTCTTACTATCTACCTTTCCTCTTCTACTGTAGAGCTCAGCCACACTATCCCCTCACTCTGTACAAGAATTTCCGGTGTACTACCCTCCCCTCAACAACTGCCATCTTTGCTCTGTGCAGCAAAGCTCCCGAATACAGAAAAGCTGTATTCATCTAGTAGCTACTCCTTGCTGTGATTCCCTTTGTTCTCCTATCTTCAGATTCCACTGGAGCCATGTGACAAGGCCCCAGTGACACTCAAGGTGGCAGGACTTGTAGTCAAGTCTCAGTCCTTAGGCACTGGGACACAAGTCAGCATCACCTGGCACTCCAGTGCCTGCCCTCCCTCCACAGCCGCACTTTCCATACCAGGCTTCAGTTGCCTCCCACTTTACCCCTTAGCAACCAAGGAAGCCTTCTAGGCATTACCTGGTCTCTCTTGCACTTTTTAATGGTGGAGGCTCTGGAGCTCTCATCTCAGCCTCCACCTTCGCCAGCTTAATTCTCAGTGAGCTTACCCACATTTACGATGACAACTTTCAAAAAGCCAACTCTTTCCTGAATCCCACATTCATTATTTTGCTCTCTCTCCCTGTGTGTGTGTGTGTGTGTGTGTGGTGTATGTAGAATATATACACATATAGGAATGCTTGCAGAGGCCAGGTGTCCTGTTCCATTACTCTCTGCCTTACCCATGATACAGGGCTCTCACTGAACCTGGAGCTACTACGGCAGCTGGCGAGCCCCAGCAATCAGCCTGCCACTGGCCCCTACAATGCTAGAGTAACTAGTGTGAGCACAGCCCCACCTGGCTTTTTATATGGGTATTTGGGATTTGAACTCAGGTCCTTATGTTTACTTAGCAGGCATTCCTAGTCACTTAGCCCTCTTAAGTGTGAACCCCCATTCTTATACTCAGCAGCCTAATGGCTACCTCCTAGATTTCTCACGAACATCTCAGACTCAGCTCAACTTCTGCCAGTCCCCTTATCTGTTCCTCTTGTAGCAGCATTCTTGCAGATGCATCGGCTAGAAACTCGAGTTATCCTTTGTGCCTTTCTCTTCCAGGTCGCCGCCCAAATTCTCCCTATCCCAAAGCTCTCCCCATCAATATTTCTGCAACTCTCTTCATGGCCTCCTGTGTTGTCACTCTCTAGTCTAGCTTGTCCCAGGATGTCCCAGTCTAGCTTGTCCTGGGCTCCCATTTCAAGGTCCTCAGCTGTTCCTTCTAGAGCATTCTAGCATGGATATCTACCACACTTGGGCTCTCTTTGTGTTGAGGATCTACCTTCCGTGCAGAGAATCTCTTAAAAGCATCACCTGTCAATAAAAAAGCAGATGACCAATAAGCTGAGGCAGGAAATAGGTAGGATACTGGCAGGAAGATGAGAGCATTCTGGGAAAGAGAATAAGAGATCCAAGGGAGAGCAGAGGAACCCTGAGGAGCTGGAGGAGGTGGTCATAAGCCACAGGTAGCAGAATAAGGATAAACTGAAGAGAAGACTCTCTTGGGGAACACAGAGGTCAGAATCATGAAACTGAGGAGAAGTACCTACCAATGTGGAAAACACAGAATAGTCTGAATGGGTTAAATAAATTATGACCTAGTCAGGGAATGAGCCAAGGCTTGTGGCCTCAGCATATATTAATAAATAATTAGTGTCGGAGTCGCCATTCCAGGAGCAGGGGCTGGAAGGAAAAACTTTTTTTTTTTTTTTTAAGAACAACTGTCCTCCTATATAAAACTAAGAATCCCCAAGCACTGACCATCCTTGGCCCTTCTCTGCCAGTACAGGACAACCTAGCACTAGTTTGTGTTCAAACTTGTAGACTCCAGGGGGCAGCAGTGATTTGTGTTTTCACAATCCATGCCCTGAGCCTAGAACAGTGCCTGTGTCATACATTCAACAGCTATCCATCAGTTTGTAATGGGAATGATGAAATAGACTTTCTCTCCCACTGAAAATGCTTTACTTTGGCTAGCACACTTGCAGGGAGGATGGTTCCACTAAACTCAGTGCCTCAGCCCATTCAATGGCAAAGAAAACACCAAAGCCTGTAGTCTGGATAAGGTTCCAGAGCCTCCCCTCCTCTAGCTCCCCCTTCCTGAAAATGAAAGCTTGGGCATGTGGGGTCAAGGGGACCCATTCTAATCAGTGGTAGGCACTGTAGGTGGACACCAAGTTCCCCCTGCAGCCTAGAAATGACAAGATTCTTCTATCTCCTGTGTGAGTGAGGAACATGTTGCTGACTCCCAGAGGAGCAATGACCACAGAAAACATCCAAACCGAGAGACTCTGGAGGTCAGGGGTTAGTAAACGGCCTATCATCCAGAATTCCAACAGCAGCCTGCAACCAGGGAAGGGTTTTCATATTTTTGAATGTTTACGTCAACACCTACATAATGGTTTAGATTTTGTTTCTTCTAGAATCCCACCTGGTCCTTTATGTTTCCAGCCCCTTAACACAGATGAACTACAGGACAAACGTCTCAGCTTTTGTCTATGGTCTTCAGGGCTCCTAAAAGTCTCACGAGCAATCCCTGGAAAGTAAATGTCCATCTTAGGAGGCTGAGTGCTACTGCAATCACAGTAGATAAGGGCAAGAAACTCTGGAAAAGAAATCCCGAAACCCGGAAATGTATTTTACGCACATTCCCAGGGTGAAACTCACTCTCCAGCCAGTGGCTTAGGACAGACATTGTGCTAAATTTGGAGCTATCTGATGACAGAGCCAAGTTTCCTTCCCTTTTCTTACCCACACCCAAAGCAACACCCACACTTCTCATGAGAAAAACCCCTTCACACTTACAGTTTTCATTCCCCATAACTGATCCCTGCTGAATAAAAAATCCAATTTATAGAAGGCTGGAGTTACATGCCAACTGCATACAAACAGAACCCATCTCAAATGTCAATCCTTTGGTACCACACCCGGCACACAGGAAGCCACTGGCATTGCCTAATACCACATCCCAGCCGCTACTGGTCACTGCTACACATGCTACGGTGCTGTGTTACATATGGTACATATGACACATGCTATACATTGTATTTTATAGACATTTACACTCTGCATGTAAACTGTTTTACATGTTACAGAACACTTACACACGTATCATGTTAAATATGAAATATATGATGTACAATGTGCTGTTTCCCATTAGTACTGCATTGTCCTAACCCTGTTATAACATTGGTAACAGAAGATACAAGCTGCAAGATTTCACATCCCACCTGGTTGTTCCATTGTTAAAATTAGATAATTATTTTAGATTTTTATCCTTCTAGCCCAAGACGTCTGATTTCAAAAGCATCCTATGTAACCTTCTGCTTTCAAAGATTTCCTGTCATCCTGAACCTTCTTGTGATATTACCACACATGGCTTTGACCCTCACTCCAACCCCTTCACATTTAGTCACATTCTGAGGTACTACATGAGTTAGTTAATTAAGAGCACCTTGGCCATTTATTTTGATGTATTTATTTATAGGCCAGGTCTCAATATGTAGCCCAGGTTGGCCTTCAACTCAAGAGCCTCCTGTATAACCACACCTTGCTCTGCTTATTTGCGGTGCAGAGCTGATGTCTCATCACTTAGAAGCAGTTGGGAAAAGGACCAGTTGGGTTGTTTGCTGACCTGCCCACCCACCTTCCCCCCCCCCCCGCCCCCCCCCCCCCCAGCAGTCGGCCCAACACTAACAATGTTGGGACTCCTTGGCTCATTTTACATCTTTGACAGGAGAAAAAATTTTAATCATCAATACTCTTTGGAAGACAGAAGGCAAAAGGTAATGGCAATAAATGTGCATCCTTAAACAAAGCCTTGCTCCTCCTTCACTGAAACTTGGCATTTAAAAGCAACCAAGAAAAGCCCAAAGCCAATCAGAACTCTGTAAGCAGCCACTTCGTCACACTGCTGCTGCTGGCCCTGGACGTCCTTCCCTCAGATGACCCGTCACTGTGGCACTACAAGTACAGTTGACATTTTCTAGAAATCTCCAAACAGATGGGACATGGGTACTGATGAGCTGCTGACCAACTGGGGAATTTATGTCTCATGTGGGAGAACACTAACAGATGCCTCTCCTTTGAGAAAACAGCATGGTGGGATCCTCGGAGCTATTCCTATGTTCCTGGCTTGGGAATGTGATGGTGAGAACTCATCCTAAGAAAACCATCCAGCAGCATCACCCAGCTTTGGTCCTGGAGCTCCTCAAGATTGCCCCATCTGCAGCTGCCAAAATGGCAGTTTCTGCACTCAACAGCAGATGGCTAATTTAAAACAGTGTACAACATTAATATGATGGCATGCCACCATCACTACAGTAGCTATGGGGTCACATAGAAGCCTGACATCTGAGAGGAATTACACACACATGCTTTTGCCTATGGAAAACTGTGGGGAGTGTGCATGCAGGGCTCTGGAAAACAACGGCAGCAGCTAAGGCTTCTGTGCTCTTGCAAGATTTAAGGTCCTGTAGGAACGCAGCAGTTTCTTCTGTACTTTACCACGGTTCCCACCATTTTCCTTAATAATGTAGTATCACAGGTGAGGGAGTAGTTCAGGGGCAGGCGCTTGCATACCACGCACAAGGTCTGGGGTTCCCACCAGCACCAGGAGATGTGCAGGATAACAAATAATGTAAGGTTATTTCATCTAAAGTAAAAGGCACACTCTCTGTATTTGACCCTCAAATAACTAGAAAATGAGAATTCAACCCTGGCATCCTGGTGCAAAGTCATGCTCTTAACCACTGTGTAACTGGAAAAACAAAAACAGTAGCCAGTAAGGGAAAATTGAGTCTCCTGGGTAGTAAGTATGACAGGCACTACCCGTTCTGTGAGTCTGCACCATAAACTATGGTGAGCAGGGCACGTGGACACTAGGATTAACCCAAAGGGTCCTTTAAGAGCGTCATCATATCTTCCCTTTGAGAGGACGCTGGTAGAGAATTATTCAAATTCACATGGCTCTGAGAGATGATGGTTGTGCAAGAGTCAAAAACTAAGGTCTCTGCCCATGGACCCAGTAAACGCAGGGCTCTTTCCAGTGAGCGATAGATAAATTACAAGCATTTCTGACAAGTGGTATGCATTTATTAAAGCTACTGCGTACTAAGGGCCTCACTGCTCATTTCCCTTAGACACCAGGAAGCAGGCCTGCAAATGTGAAGCTCGGTCAGTGGTCAAAGTGAGGTTCTGGGCCTTGTTATGTTCTGCATGGACATTCATGACTTGGGACATAGCTATCCAGCTTCACCAGATGCCTCTCTACTGTGTGTGCAGGTCTAAACACCTCTTCTGGCTGCAATCCAAACCTCTAAATCCACCCCTGCTGTGCTGACATAGAGCCTCCCGACTAGCCCATCACCCCCAGCCTACCTTCTGCCTGTCCAGGTCTTTCCCAGCACAGCAAGCCCCACTTAACCAGCCTATGAGCTGAAGCTTTTCACCTTCCTCAGAGGGTGTTAATTTCCCTGGCTACCACCCACACTGTGTGCAAACATGTACCCCACTAGCACCTCCATTCATCAGCCTGGTGGTACTGGCTGCTGAGATTTTAGGAAGAGGGTGGGGTAGAGAGATCTCTCAGTAGTTAGGAGCACTGGCTATTTTTCCAGAGGACCTGGTTTAATTCCCAGCACCCACATGGTGACTTGCAGTAATACCTTAACTTGCAATTGCTGCTGTATCTGTCCACAGGAGACTTCCTAGAGCCAATATGAGGAAGGAAGAGTCTGAAAGGCAGCAGAGAGTCAGGACACTCAAATACCACCACACCACTTCAACTTTCCAACTTCCCAGCCCACAAACTGATCCGAAGGGCAGACAGGATTTCTTTTCAGATAGAGTTCAGAATGCAACAAGGCTTGACCCTCACACATCATCCTTGGCTCTAGGCAAAGGGTCTCAGAGTATCACAGGGCACTAAGACTGGGACAGCGTCAGAAGCTTCTTGGGCTATCCCACCTGCAGCCAATGTGGACACTGGATTTCCACCCATTCACCCACTCCCTAGTGCGTCAGAGTCCCCAACTGTATGGCTTGCCTGAAACCACCACATATCCACCAGGATCTCATCAGCTCATTGAAAGGGGACTAAAAATGGCCCTGTGGTCAGGTCCAGATAGGCTTTAGACTGAGAGGAAAAACCTGGTTCCAAGGTGTACCCTGGATAAACCAACCAAGCCCTGGGGAAAGGTGAGTTGGAAAGCACAGGTCACAGTGGCTCTGCTTACTATCCCCAACTTGAACAGACTATCAACTACAGCCCTACAACTCCTCCCATTTCAGTTAATAACCACAACCAACCAACCCTCAAATTTTTCTGTAATTATTTCCAATGAAAACTTAACTAGATACTCGAACCTAGCTGTCGCTTGCTTTTATTTTAAACATGCAAAAACACACCAAGGGCCAGGTGTAGCTCTGTGGTAAAGCAAGCGCTTGTCTAATATGGGCCAGGCCCCTGGCTGTATTGCCAGTACTGTTATGCATAACAAGTGTACCTCGGACCCACCACCTGGCCCTGCTGTGTTAAGATCTCCCCTATTTTGCTCATCTGGAAATCTTCACTTTCAAATGCATCATTCTACTAAATTGTGTTGGGGTAATTATAGTCAGCACAGCTCTTCAAACACTCCAGTTTGACTATGCAAAACCAAGACTGTTTCTCCCACATTGCTCAGTGCCAAGAGAAGTAGGAACAGGGACTGAGGGTGCAGCTCAGAGGCAGGGAGTTGAGTAGCACCATCCAAGCGCTGGATTCAATACCCATCACCAAAGAAAGCCGAGTTCCAGAACAAGCCGCTACCCATTTCCTATTCCATTTTGTTAAGCTGGAATCCATTGGAGCATCACTCAGGAACAATTGTCACAGCAGATGCTAGACCCATGAGGGAGGTTCCAAAAGGCTGACCTAACAGCCTACCTGGTTTCCCTTTTAAGCTGAAAAAAACTTTCTATAATCTGGCTCCAACAGTTGCTGTTAAGTTGCCAGGCATTTCTTTCCAGTTGCTTCTCCATTCACAAACACACACTCAGACATACGTTACAGTGGATTGCCAAACACACATCTAGTCTGACTGCAGGGTTAGGTGAGACCGGGGCAGATGGCTGGGTGTGATGCAAATCTGTAATCCCAGCAATGCGGGGCTGAAAATGTGATGAGACAAAAAACTCAGACAGGCTGATCAGTGAGATCCTGTCCCCAAGTCTTGCAGGTGCCACATCTGGCACACCTGCCAGCTGTGGGTCTAATGGGTCAGCACTACTAACACAGAGCTGTCCCGTGTTGCTGAGGCAGTGCAAGGGACCCCAGACTCCTCCCCTCTGAGCCAACAATCAGGATTGAGAGAGGTTTCTGCCCCCATCATGGTGTGGAAAGTAGGTAATTGGGCTGGAGAGATGGATCAGCGGACTCTGAGCACTGACAGCCCTTCCAAAGGTCCTGAGTTCAAATCCTAGTAACCTCATGGTGGCTCACAACCATCTGTAATGAGATCTGATGCCCTCTTTCTGGGCTGTCTGAAGACAGCTGCAGTGTACTTACATATAATAAGTAAATGAATCTTAAAAAAAAAAGAAAGAAAGTAGGTAATCAGGAGACACACACACCTTTGGGAGATGATACATGTTCAAAAGCTTTTAATAACACCCTTTACACCAAAAATATCACAAAATATTCCAACTCCTTTATATCTAAACTCTGACTTGAACTAAGAATTGAACAGTGTTGCCAGGTGGTGATGACACACACCTTTAATCCCAGCTCTTAGAAGGCAGAGGCAGGTGGATCTCTATGAATTCAAATTCCAGGATAGTCAGGGCTACACAAAGAAACCCTGTCTCAAACCCTCCCACTACAACCAAACAAAAACAAAAAGAAAACAAACGAACAAACAAACAAAAGAATAGTGTCAACATAGAATCAGAAGGTCCTGAGAGAACCAACCATCAGCCATACTGGCTATCACAATGAGGCAATGTGTGTTTGAGTACTCAGCCTTACCTGGAAGGTAGCAACTCAGGCTGACTCAGCTGGCCGGGGTCCCCCAGACAGGCAATAGGGGCGGAGCTTTCTTACCTTGTTTCCAGGGGCACAGATGGCTTTGTCTCAGGGGCTTCTGTTTTTCAATGGCATTGCCCATCCTAAGGCCAGCAGATCACAACCCCTTTCCCAGCCCAGACATCTTCACTGAACAACACTAAGAACCAAGACACTGGCTGAAAGGGGATTCATCTCCAGGACAATCCAATGACCCAGCAGCCCCAGGCAGAGCTCCAGGAGGGCTGACACACCCTCAGGAAAGCAGGAACTCTGTCACTCTAAAACAACTCAGCCTCCTGCCTTTCAAATTCTTTGGAGGTACTGGGAGGAAACTAGAAGAAAAGGCTGTTCCGGCCTAGCCCCACCGCCCTCTGGGATGGGGGTGGGGGTTGCTGTAATCCACTATATTAAGCAGCCCTTTGCTCAGCCTCCTTTGAGGCCACTATTGATTAGCTCAGCAGGGACTGGGGAATGGGCTGTGCTCCTGTCCGGCTGCTTTCCCGAGGCGATTACATCTTCTATTTAAAGTCTCGTTTTCAGGGCTGGTGAGATGGCTCAGTGGGTACGAGCATTGACTGTTCTTCTGAAGGTCCTGAGTTCAAATCCCAGAAACCACATGGTAGCTCACAACCATCCATAATGAGATCTGACGCCCTCTTCAGGTGTGACTGAAGACAGCTACAGTGTACTTATTTATAATAATAAATAAATCTTTGAGCTGGAGAGAGCACGGGCTGAGCAAGCGGGGTCTACTGGAGCGAGCAGGGCATACTGGAGAGAGTGCGGTTGACCAGAGCGAGTAGAGGTCCAAAAAGTCAATTCCCAACAACCAGATGAAGGCTCACAACTTATCTGTACAGCTACAGGGTGTACTCATATACATAAAATAAATAAATAAATCTTTAAAGTCTCATTTTCAGCCCTATAACATGGCCAGAGGAAACAGACTAATCTCATTAATATTGTGGCTCCAAGGGGGTAAACAAAATGCCAATTTGGCCTGGAAGGTGAGACCTAAAGCCCACTCCATTTGTATAACAATTCTGGTGGCACCTGGTTTGCTGGAAGAAAACAAGGGCATGAAGCCTGGAAAAAAAGAAAGGAAAAACCAAGGTGGGTGTTAAATCTAATTTATTTCAACTCCCACAGTAGGAGTTAGAAGTGCTGCTAAGAGGCACCAGGGTAAGACTGCCAGATCTGTGCCCAGCCAGAGCTTCAACCCTAGCTCTGCCATTGCTGTTGCCCATGAACCCAGCAGTCCCTCTGCTAAGTGGACACACCACTTCTCCACCTCCTCTGCTGTCTGTCTGGACCAGACCCACTTAGAAAGGCTTGGTAAATGTTCTTCACGATTGTCTCCTAACCTCAGACTCTAAAGCTACAGCAGGTCAGATGGAAAAGCCCTGGCTCCAGGTTGACCAATGATACACAGCTGACATGTTCTGTGAAGCTGGGTGACAAGGCATGGAAGTAAACTGAAGTAGCTAAGACCACGCCCAAAAAGCAGACCCTCATAACCACAGAAAGGCTTGGAGTTCTTTACAACTCTGGGGTGCTCCAGCTAGCCCCAGAGGATGGCCTCCCTAAATGAGGCAGTGGGGAAGTGCCTCACTGAGTCTCTGCAGAATCTTTGGATGTTGGGCTTTCCTCCATCAATATAGAAAGCATTTCAGAAAAATCAGTCTCAGCTTCCAAACTTGGCAAAACTAACTGTACCCAGTTCATCTTTCCAAGGTTGTTGCAGGAATAAGAAACAATGGGATCCTGTTTCCCTCTCTGTACAGAGCCCCCACCTAAGTCACAGTGCAACCACACAATGGACAGGCCAAGGGTAGAACCACACACCTGTGCGGCTCAACAGGCTGGTAGTTACCTGCTAACCCATCTGATCCTTTTGATGGGCCAGGGTAAGTTCATCTGTCTCTCTCTCTCATTAAACACCTGAACACCTTTTCTCAGGGAAGTTTCAGCTACAAATATACTACTTGATCTTGCTTCTTCCAGGCTATGTGAAGTTTAATAATGTATGTTCAAAACACACACATCTAAGAGGCCCTGGGTAGAACCTGCATTTCAACATCTTTTACTTAGAGAAAGTTTTATCTTATTACCATTTGGCAAAAACTTATGCAGCTGCCCAACAGGAATGAGTCTGTCACAAAGTGGGCTTGGCAACACTGGTGCTCAGATGCGGACAGATTGGTGAAGGAGTGAACCAGTGAACCACCTGTTTCCCACATTACAACAGTTAGCCACACAGAAACCACCCTGTGCCCACCTCTGCCCTGGTAGTGACATATCAGTACTATTCCTCCTGGTCTACAAAGTCACTGATGCAGACACCTGATGCGGCAGGTCCACATGGTACCCAGACCCACAGAACACGTCAGTTACAGCACTGGGCTTGGGATCTGGTGAGGTGCTTCAGGAGGTCAAAGTACTTGACACAAAAGCCTGACCACCTGCGCCTGACCCCCAGAAATCCATGGTGGATGGAGAGAACTCCTTAAAGTTAGTTACCCTTCGGCTGCCACCCTCCCATGGTGTGCTCTCTTCCGTCACAGCACGTGCAGGCTCATGCTCACACATAGATACACAACAACAACAACAACAACAACAGCAAAATGGATACAGAGCTGGGCTCAGGTTCTGACCTGCTGCTTCTGAACTGTCACTATGGTGGCAGGATTTCCATGAGCAAATGAATCCAAATTTCAAATAATGCACCCACTGCTGGCACCAGCAGACAGGCTTTCTCGAGAATACGCTACTTGAGGATTTGGTGGCTTCTTCAAGCCCTGGTTTCAAATGACTCAAACCTGTGCTCTCCAGTGGGGCCGGGAGACAAGCTGAAGAGTCTGTTTTTAAGACTTCCTCCTGGCCGGGTGGTGGTGGCGCACACCTTTAAACCCAGCACTTGGGAGGCAGAGGCAGGCGGATTTCTGAGTTCGAGGCCAGCCTGGTCTACAGAGTAAGTTCCAGGACAGCCAGGGCTACACAGAAAAACCCTGTCTTGAAAAACCAAAAAAAAAAAAAAAAAAAAAAAAAAAAAAAAAAAAAAAAAAAGAGTTCCCCCTGAATTGCTGAGTCTGAGAAAACGTACCCAGGAACATCACAAAAGGTAAATATGCTTGTCAGTCAAGACCAGCTGCCACTTCCCATGCAGGGAGATGACAGGAGATGCTCACAGGACAAAATCCAAATGACACCTGGACATGGTGGCTCCAGACTTTGATTGCAGCACTTGACAGACTGAATGAAAGAGTGTGATCCTGTAAGTCCCAGGCCAGCTATGGCTGGTACAAGAGAAACCCTGTCTCGAAAACCAAAGCACATTTAAAGTCAGTGCAGCGGAGTGGAAGTCTCTAGTCACAGCCAGCAAGGCCATACTTCCTCATGGCCCACAAACACCAGAAGGCCCTGGGAGTATATGCTGACTCCAACCAGACAATTTGGCCTTGGGTCACCACAGTTACTTCTTGAATGATGATGGTGCTACAAACCCCAAACCACACTCGGAAGAGCAGAGGCCAAGCAGACTCTGACCAGCTTCTCCTTCATACTGCAGGTGTGGAAGGAGGGCAGGGATGGCAGCTACATAGCTACTAAGAAGGCCTTATCTATACCCTGATCCATCTTCACCTTTTCCTAGTAAAAAGGTTCATTTCCTCCTGACCATAGAGGATGGACAGTGGCAGAAACTGGCTTTGGAGGGGAGCTGGCCTGGTCTAAACATCTGAGTGCACCTCTGGCTAGTGAACCGTGAGAAAGGGAACCTTTCTAAACCTTATTTCTCAAGTGTGTATATACAATCAAGCCATCCAGCCACCCTAGGAAAGGCTGCTCACAAAGTGTTTTATGCCCAGCAGGCCCTCAATAAAGAACAGCTACTGTTGTGGGTTTCACTAGGATTATCTAAGAACTACAAACCTTGGCTACAACTGGAAGAAAATGACTTACCTTCTCAAGGGCCGGCCCTTGGAGTACAGATCCACTGCTGCACTGCTAAATAAATCACTTCCATCACACAATTAAACTAATACTTCACTTGCAAATATCTGAGCATCAGAATGATAGATGATTGGGAGGCAACATAAATCAGAAATATGACAGTGTGGCCTACAGTTTAAAATGTTTTAGGGAGAACCTTTCCCTCCACTCCCCTCAGAAACTGCTGGATGCAGACGAAATCTAAGTCTGGGTTGTATAGGGTACTGCTCATTGCAAGGATGCTAAGATGGAAATGGCTCAAGAAGGAAAGGTTAGTCCTGAGAAGTACCAGTGTGGGTACCCACAAAGGGCCAAAGAAACAATTCAGAGCTCTTGGGTGTTGCCCGGGAGCTGACACCCAGCTCTGTGCATGTACATCTGGAGGGGAGGAAAGTCTGATGTTGGTCATTTCCCTCCTGGAGAGAGCTACAACAATACAAGGAAACATGGAGTCTGCTGGGAATGTTCCATGGGGGGCAGGGAACCCTGGTCCTGCACACACTCAAAGGGCTGAGTGGAGCAGAGGGCAGGTGTCAAGGACGTGAGGCAGAGCTCATGAGCCAAAATTTTGGGTCATCTGCTGACACCCTGGCACAGCAGGAGAGTATCTCAAGGCACTACAGTGGAATGTATCATGGGAGCACCAGGATTCTCTTCTGAGATACTACATGCTCACTGGCCACCTTCAGAATGGGGCTTAAGCATCAGATGACACGCACAACATTCACTTGGTTACCATGGTGAGGCATGCTGGGGAAGCATATCACCTGATCCAATTGGAAGGGAAAAGGATGAGAACTGAAGGATGGACAGTAGGGATAGTAGTGTGTCACTCGAAGTACAGGAAGGGCTGGTGAGCACTAGACAGGCTAGAGCACTGGACAGCCTACAGCATGGATAGCCTAGAGCACTGGACAGCCTACAGCACTAGATATGTAAAGGAGGGTTCTTTTCCTAAAGTGTTAAGCCACATGTGTACGTTTTTCTGGTAAGAGAAGTTCAAGGATTTTGCCACCTCAAAGGGTTCTAAAAAGGCAAGAGTCACCAAGTTTGCCCAAATCATTACAATGAAATGTGGAAACCTAGTGCCTTAGTTATGTTTCTATTGCTATAACAAAACACCATGACCACATGACTTATAAAAGAAAGCATTTAATTCAGGCTCACAGTACCAGAAAGCCATGACCATTGGGGTAGGGAGCTGGGCAGCAAGCAGGCTGGCATGTCATTGGAGCAATTAAAAGCTGACGTCCTAACCCACAGGTGGGGGTAGGGAGCATGGAGGGAGTGAGGGAGATCACTAACTGGGAATAGTGTAGTCTTTAAAACCTCAAGACTGAAAAAAAAAAAAAAAAAAGCCGGGCAGTGGTGGCGCACGCCTTTAATCCCAGCACTTGGGAGGCAGAGGCAGGCCGATTTCTGAGTTCGAGGCCAGCCTGGTCTACAGAGTGAGTTCCAGGACAGCCAGGGCTACACTGAGAAACCCTGTCTCGAAAAAAACAAAAAACAAACAAACAAACAAACCAAACCAAACAAAACAAAACAAAACCAAAAAACCCTCAAGGCTACCCCCACCCCCTTCGGTGACACATGTCCTTCTTAAATAGTTCCCAGGATGGCAGAGAACCTGTAGCTGAGTCTCTGGGGAGTGTGACCCCACAGCTGGCCCAGGCTTTGTTTCTGCAGAACATGTGTCCACCACTGTGAGCTCAGTCCAGTGAGCAGGGCATCTCCCAATGAGGCAATTGTGCGTTCCCTGGTAGACTCAGAAGGGAGCCACATACCATCATGACCTGTAAGTGGTAGCTCACCTGCTGTATAGGTGTCAAAGATCAGTCCCTCACCTCCCAGACCCCTTGAGGTGGCTAGTCTTCAGGGACCTTTTGTTTTGTTTTTTGTTTTTCGAGACAGAGTTTCTCTGTGTAGCCCTGGCTGTCCTGAAACTCACTCTGTAGACCAGGCTGGCCTCAAACTCAGAAATTCACCTGCCTCTGTCTCCCAAGGCGTGCACCACCACTGCCTGGCTTCAGGGACCTCTTGACAATGTAGACTACTAGTGGGGAGCATGCAGAAACTACTGTGGCTGCCACAGACATCCTGCCACTCTGAAGCTGCTCTCTGTCCTGTCCAGAGTTCAATAGGCAAGACCGGAGTCTCGATGAGAGTGATGCTTGCCTGGCTTCCTCAGTTCTGCTCAGAATGGAAGGAAGGCTGTTTGTTTTTACACAGGATCTGTCCCCACATCCCAAGTTCCAGGCTTACAGATATGCACCTAGCTTTGGAAGGAAGTTTTTAAAAGTGAACAGGGACTAAGCCCACACAGAACCCTTCTCACACTCTTACTGCTTCTGGAATACCTGGGAGAAAGTCTCCAATGTTGATATTTAGAAGCTTGGCTTCCACACCACCTCCTACCTTCTTCCTCTGCCACCTTCCCCTCACACCCAATGCTACTTGCCAGTGAAGGCTCACTTCTCACCTAGGCAGATTGGGTACCCAATGGCACCCTTAACGAGTCCTATAATCTGCCCCACTGAGGGGCAATGCTGCTCCCAGGGAGGCTTGATACCTTCTCTATCATCTCCTCTTCTATCACTTCTGAAGCTTAGCCTCTGACTCCTGCACTGAGCTGCTCTTAACTCCTAGAGTCAGGGGAGCAGCAAAGGCTGCTGTAGCAAAGGCTGAGTAGCAGGAAAGAGTAAGCCATCGAGGCTGGCATGAGCTAAGGGCAGAAACAGGGTTAGCTGGCTGCAGACACACAAGGAGGGTCCAATCTGCTCTCTAACAGCTGAATGATGAATGGACATTTCTGAGACAAGAATGGAAACCAAGTCCCCAGTTACAAGGGAGCTGCACAGAGACTGTGCAGCCTCATGAATTACCCAGGATAGTCAGAGGAAGCAAGGAGACTGAGCCTTCTGATCCTGAGCCATGAACTCCAAGATGTAATTGTACAATACTGGCAGTATTGTAGTCCCAGAACTCAGCAAACTAAGGCAGGAGAATCCCAAGTTTAGGACCAGCCCAGACTATGGTGGGAAGCTTAAGAGAAGGCACACAAAGTCTGAGCACACTTGCTATGCTTTTAAGGATGTATGCTATGCACCTCAAACTCATACTGAATTTGCATTTCCAATAAGTGGTTCACGAGGAAATGGCCAATTGCTAAGGACAGAGCCCACATGCGTGGTCATAGAGAGACTCTGGGCATGTGATGAGCATAGAAAAAAAAAAAATGTCCTTTAGACATGTAAAAACAGCTTAGTCAGGATCCCGGCTACGACCAAGGCTGCTGAGACCTGAGAACTGGAACCCAGTGACATCACTCACTCAGGATAACCAGACACAGCCCTAGAACCCATGATGCCAACTGTGCTCTGCTCTGCACATCTGGAGAGATGACACCTTGACCTGCCTGGAGGCTGGAGAGTCTCCCTCAGGATCCTGACCCTTGCTGAATCAGAGACTTCTGTTAGAAACTGGACCTGACCTTCAGCTACGTCACACTGGTGATCAGCTTTGGGGACTATAGTTAGGAATTTGGAGTGTGAAGCTTGTGTGATGACCATCAGCATAATAAAATTCAACTTTTGTTATACTAACAATGTATATCTACCTCCTTGCTTCCAACATGGCTCCTTCCATGTGAGGACATAGCCAAGAAAGCACCATCCTTGAATACCCAATCTGCCAGGCTTTGGTTTTGAACTCCCAACCCAGCTCTGAGCCTGTGAGAGAGAAGTGTTTATAAGACACACCCAGTTTAAGTTATTTCATCGTAGCAGCCAAATAGGTTAAGACCACACTTGTGGAGAAACGCTCAACAGGCATCTGATACCTGGCTGTGGGCCAGGGAAAAGGAGGGTCTGGAAATAGACAGTGGGGAAAGAAAGGCTCTGCTTAGAGCAGTGCTCTCCACTTTCCTGATGCTGTGGCCTTTAACATAGCTCCTTATGTTGTGGTGACCCCAACCATAAATTTTTTTTGCTGCCACTTTATAACTGTATCTTTCCGACTGTTATGAATCATAATGTAAATTTTTTAGAGACAGAAGTTTGCCAAGGGGGTTGTGACCCACAGGTTGAGAACCACTGCCCTAGAGGACTAGACTGCCCAGGAAGCTATCAAAGGTCTCATCCCAGGACATTCCAAACTGGAGAGATCAAGAGGGTGAAGAGTCTGCAAGAGAGGGCTAGAGGAAGTGGGGTCCTGGGGGCATCCGGACAGGAAGAAGCCTGTCAGCATTTACCACCACACTGTGAGAGGGCTGATGTGCTGTGTGGCTTCAAGTACAATTTCAACTTTGAGTTCAAACTACATGCTTAGTTTTTAAATGTCTTGTTTACCATGATGACTAATACATCATCCTAATTAATTAACTAATATCCCAAGGCACACGATGCATTAAGTGGGAGATCCATCAGTTTGTTCACAATGGCTAAACTCCTGGCCACCTTCTCGTCAGAGCTAATTAGACAGCTGCGGCGTTCTCCCTGTGGTCTGCTAAGGAAAGCAGGCCTTGCTCCTCCTGCTCACTCTCAGAATCATCTTTAGGCTGCAATTACTTTGGGAGAATGTTTCAAGCTACTCCACACACTCCAGGGTGTGTTTCAGTGACAGGCAGGGCTTCCGCTTAGCTCTCCCATGTGCCAGCAGGATGAGTTGTCTGAACCATCAGAGCTACATTCTATCACCCATTTCTAACGTGTTCCCAAAGTGATGCTGCTGGGGAAGGGCACACTCTAGTCACTGTTCCTGTGGAGAGGAACGAGGAAAAGCACTAGGGGTCTGATCTCAGCAGTGGGAAGCTGCCCTTGGAACAGCAGAATGACAATAGTCACATATTTGTGTCCTCCCAATACTGTTGCCAGGAGGGACAGCGGTATTGCTATTAGGTGACAAACTGAAGCCCTGATGATCCAACCATCCTGATTTCACTCTTCAGGACCCACACAATGGAGAGAACTGACCTCTTCACATTGTTCTCTGACCTCCACATGCAGAACTGTACACACACACACATATACACACACGCACGCACGCACGCACATTCAAAGTACTATATGTTATTAAGAACATTACAACGCCGGGCAATGGTGGTGTATGCCTTTGATTCCAGCACTTGGGAGGCGGATTTCTGAGGCCAGCCTGGTTTACAGAGTGAGTGTGAGTTCCAGGACAGCCAGGGCTACACAGAGAAACCCTGTCTTGAAAAACCAAAAAAAAAAAAAAAAAAAGAAC
>JADRCD010218986.1:0-15971 GCA_019843815.1 Montemys delectorum
CCCCCCCCCCCCAAATTAGTTATCTGTTCTGTTTTTCTACTCTGTGATGGATTTAAGAAGAGGTGTAACTTTTTGGCTGATTATTCTATACTGCTGTTCTATTGAGAGGTCTGACTTCCTTGGTTAGAGGCTGCTGTGAGGATGAGGCTTCCCTGTAATACTGAATTCTTGGTTACACATAGAATGGTGGGAAGGGAATCCTGGCCCGGGCTGCACAGCTGCCGGATGGGAAGGGCTCCAGAAGTCGGCCCTGGCCTCAGGTGAACGAACCTGACGCCTGGTTGAATGTTAATTGTATAGGTTGAATCCCATTGTACTAAACTTCAGGGGACTAGTTCTAGTATTTTGTTGTAATAGAGTGAGGACTTATCCCTTTGATTTTCTGTGTGTATAAGATACCTTGGGAAGTTGCTGTTTATTTTACCAGTTTTACCAGTTCTTACTCATGGATCTTCTATTTTTAATGCTTTTGGACAAAGGGCAAAAAAAATCCATGGGTCTGCAGGGGAGAAAATTAACCACCTGTGTTTGAGTCTCTTCCCTAGGATAGCTCAGTAATCTGAGTTTTTACTGTGTCCCACATTCAAAATGTGATCAGAGGAAATGAGACTTCAGTCAGCAAGCGATTGCTGGTAATCTGTTCTTTCTCGGAAGCTTTAAG
Source organism: Montemys delectorum (assembly GCA_019843815.1). Taxonomy (NCBI): domain Eukaryota; kingdom Metazoa; phylum Chordata; class Mammalia; order Rodentia; family Muridae; genus Montemys; species Montemys delectorum. Next base: position 662 of record JADRCD010218986.1, read on the forward strand.
ATGCGTAAATGTCTTTCATTCTGGGGTAAAATGTCTAAGAAGGGACAGCTTGGCCTTTACATAGTTTGAGACACTTGGTAGTTCCCCCTTTTTAAATTTGATGGTGTTATTTCAGTGTTTAATGTTGACAATTTTGATATAAATCTGTTTTTTCCCCAGAAACCAGTTTAATATACCCATGAGAAAAAAAGCCTATCCTGTGATTAGTCAGAAGTATCTTTTCCCTCCTGTTATGTACATCTTACTGGCTTTTTACTAAGCTATTTGTAGCTCATCGTACCCAAGGCTGGCGACTTTCAGGCTTGCTTAGCATTTTGGTTGGTGCAGCAAGACATTTTTGAGGCCATTCTTTTCAGTAGATGGCCCACGAGGGAGGGAAATCTGAAAGAGGGAATTTCAAAGCAACGTGCCAAAGTCCTCTGGTCTTGAGAATAATGACTGGCGGGCAGGCAGGAAGCCTGCAGCTGTGTTGTGGTATTGTTCCTCCATCTCTGGCATCTGAGAGCTTCAATACAATGGAGGAGAAAGCCTGGAGAGGGAGAGAAAGGCGTCCTAGGAAAAGAGGGAGCTTCCAGGGTGAACTCTGCTCAGCTGAAATCCAAGACTAAATTATTTTATTTAAGAACAATTGTTTCTCATAATCTGTTCCAAACTGACATTTTTATAATGGAAGTTAACTGCTGTTGGAAGAGCAGCAGGATCCTTTCCTCAGTTTCAAAACAAGTAAAAAAGATACAAGTAAGAAAGCCTGGAGTGTTTTCCCTCTTCTGCTGTCTGAGCAGTATGGTTTGTTACTTTGAGGAGAATTCTGGTGGTGAAGAGTTCAATACTTCGGTATGCTTTTGACAGTCTCTCTAGGGTGGTTCTTCTTTTGAGACTCCTATGGACCTGAGCCATCCTTATGACACGGCATACGGACACCCTGCCAAGCTTCCTGTTTTTATTCTTTTATATTTCAGACAGGGTCTTTTAAGGCCTGGCACTTGTTATCTAGAGTAGGTGGATTTCCATCTTGTGATCCTCCTGCCTCTGCCTCCCAAATGCTGGGATCACGTGTGTACACCACCAACTCCTCACATCAGCTCTTCCTGTCAGGTGATGTAAATGTAGCTACAGCTCTTAGTGCTGACCATTTACGAAGATTTCCCTGGAAGCTGAAGATGTACGTGGTGTGTGCTGTCCAGTGGGGGAGACAGGGATGTAGGAGGATCTTTTGTAGCCAGGGCTGGAGTTTATTGCTGTGTAGCAGAGAACCCCAGTGCTGGGTTTATGGGCCACTGTTGGTTTGTCCTGTTTTATTTGACAGTTGAAGGGCTTTGTTTTTGTTTTTGTTCTTTGACAGGGTCTGTGTAGCTCTGGAACCTCAGATCCAGCTAGCCTTGATCTATCTGCTTGCCTGTACCAACACACTCTGCTGGTAGTTGTGTTTTAATGACACAACTCTTGTCCCAGCCAAAATCTCCCTTGCTGTTGGAACCTGTTTGACAGCAATTAGGAAAGCCAAATTCCTCTAGAGGACAACTTCCCACATCTTGCCTACCTTGGAGTGTCAGTGGTGTTCTTTCACAGGACAGACTAGAGTGTTACCATATTTTACAAATTCTTTTCATTAGAAATTACTAAGATGGAACTCGAGTCCCTGGCCTTAGGGACTTTGCCACTGTAGATGTGGCTGTGTAAAGTTGGAAAATAGTTTCTTAGGTTGGGTGTGGGGCTTGGTGCCTGTAAGCCCTGCATTTGAGAGGTTGAGGCAGAAGGATCATCAAAAATTTGAAACAAGCATAGGCTGTAGATTAAAAAAATCCTTGCAGCTGGGCGGTGGTGGTGCATGCCTTTAATCCCAGTGCTTGGGAGGCAGAGGCAGGCGGATTTCTGAGTTTGAGGCCAGCCTGGTCTCCAGAGTGAGTTCCAGGACAGCCAGGGCTACACAGAGAAACCCTGTCTTGAAAAAAACCAAAAAAGAAAAAAAAAAATCCTGTCTTGACAAACAAAACAAACCTAATCCTAACAAAAGTAAGAAGAAAGCTGAGTTGAGCCTATGACCTCAGTAGCAGAGGGTGGAGAGAGGGCTCTACTCTCCAGAGCACCTGAGCTTAATTTTCAGCTGTGTAGATTGACAGCTACTGTAAGTCCAGCTCCAGGGCATCTTTGTTGGATCTTCTTACCCTTCTATTCTGTTTGTATATGATTACTCATAATGAACATAACACAGACACACACATTAAGAAAAACAAGTTAGACAGACTCAATAAGCAAACAGGAAAGGTTGAGGCAAGAGGGTCTTTAGTTCATGGTCAGCCTGGGATGCTATTGAGATCTTGTCTGCGGGGCTGGTGAGGTAGCTCAGTGCACTTGGCAAGCCTGATGACCCACACCACTTGGTGGAAAGAACTGACACCAATAAGTTATCCTTTGACCTCCACTTGGCTGCAGTGGAGTCCACCACGTTTCTCAAATTAAATAATTAAACAACAGAAAGAAGGAAGGAAAGAAGGAAAGATCACCCTGCATGGTGTTGGTGTACTTTGCTTATCAATCTCAAGGTCTTGAGTTTGACCTATAGCCCTCCTACCTGACCCCTAAATTTAAAAAAGTTTCCACTTTTATAGATACAGTTTCAAATATTATTAGTTAAAAAAATTTTTTTTTTTGAGGAAATTTTTTTGAGGTTGGAAGGTAGTGGTGGCCCACGCCTTTAATCCCATCACTAGGGAGGCAGAGGCAGTCGAATCTTTAAGGCCACCATGGTCTACCCAGGACAGTCAGGGCTATAAGAAGAAACCCTGTCTCCAAAAGACAGAATAAATTCTTTTTTTTCCTTTTTTGAAATTTCATTTTTTTTTTACAAGTATATTTATCTTGATCTCTGTGCACCAAGTGTATGGCTGCTTCCCACAGAGGCCAGAAGAGGGCATCTGATTCCCTGGAACTGGAGTTGGGAACAGTGTGATGTTCCATTTAAGCCCTGGGACTCATCCTGGGTTCTCTCGAAAGCAGCTAGTACTCCTCCTCCTCAGAGCTGAGCATCTTTCTAGTCCATAAAGCCAAAAGTTTTGTTGGATGTTTTACAAATAGTTTCATGGAGTCTATGGCCTGTCTTGTAAAATAACTTTTGGAAGGGCTAAAATTATTTATGTTAGGAGATCAGTTATCAATAGGAGGGGGAGAGAGGCAAGAAGAGATGTGCACACCCAAGCTTCCACATGCCTGTTGTGTTGTTGTATTCTTAGACAGTCTTGTTGCAGTGGAACTTGTCATGTAGACCAAACTATCCTTGAACTCAAAAATCCCCGTGCCTCAGGCTCCTGAGAGCTGGTTTTTGTAGGTGTCTATTACCATGCTAGCCCTATGGGCATGCCTCTGTGTTTGTCCTTTCTCAGTATGTGTCTTCATCCCAGCCCCACACAGTCTAGATTATTGATATCTTGAAATTAGAAAGGCTAAATCTTCCACCTTTATTTTTTCAATCTTTTTTTTAAAGATTCTTTTGAATTTCATATAATTGTTAGACTAGAGTTGGGGTTGTAGTTCAACCCCAATATTGCCCAGCATTGGCAAAGCCCTGAGTTCAGTCCCTAGTACTAAACAAACTGATTACACTGGCACTTTATCCCAGTGTTCGGGAGGTGGAGGCAAGTAGATCAGAAATTCTAGGTCATCCTTAGCTACATAGTGACTTTTAGGGTAGGCTGGGTCACTTGAGTCCCTATCTTACAGACAAAGGTATGTGAGATATTATACCTTCCCTCCCAGGAACTTTGTGTGTGTGTGTGTGTGTCAAACTCAGAAATCCACCTGCCTCTGCCTCCCAACTCAGAAATCCACCTGCCTCTGCCTCCCAAGTGCTGGGATTATAGGCATGCGCCACCACGGCCCAAGTTCCTTTAAAAAAAATTTTTTTTGTTTTTTTTTTTTGTTTTTTTGTTTTTTTTTTTTGTTTTTTTTTGAGACAGGGTCTCAGTAAGTAGTTCCTGGTTGGCCCAGAACTCCTGTAGGCTAGGCTGATCTTGACCTTTTTTCCCCTAGGGCATGGGGCTCGAGACTCGGGTTTCTCTACGAAGCCCTTGATGTCATCAAACTTGCTATGTAGACCATGCTGGCCTTGAACTCAGATCCCCCTGCCTCTGCCTCCTGAGTGCTGAAACTAAAGACTTCTACTACCATTACCTATTCTTTATTTTTAAAAATGTGATTATAATCAGCTCTACCACCACGCCCCACCACACCACCACGCCCAGCTGGTCTGGAACGTTTGGCAGTCCCCTTCCTACTAAGCAGCCCTGTGCCCTGCAAGTTCCTCTCCTCTCTGCCTTCCCCTCTCCCTTTTTAAAAGGGCACTGTACCCCTGGTTGGTCTTCAATTCATAGGCTGCCTTCCTCTGTCTCCTGAGTGCTGGGATTAAAGACTTCTGTCATTTCCTGTTGAGTTCTTTATTTTTACCTTTGGGAGGTGAAGCCTTGACAGGAGTGGGTCACTGCAGGCACTTCTTTTCTTCCTTCTTCCCTCCCCCCCACTTCCCTTCCTCCTTTCCTTTCCTTTCCTTTCCTTTCCTTTCCTTGTGAGCCACCATGTGGTTGCTGGGATTTGAACTCAGGACCTCTGGAAGAGCAGTCAGTGCTCTAAACCGCTGAGTCATCTCTCCAGCCCCTGAGTTCTTTGTTTTTAAAGATGTGATTCTAAATATCTGCTAGGTGGTGATGGAAACTTGTAACCTCAGCCACTATGATGAGGATCAGGAGTTCCAGGTTATCATGCCTATATAGCAAGTCTGAGGCTAACCCAGGCTATGTGAGACCATCTATCTCAAAATGGTACCCTCCTTGCCAAAACTAAAACAGACAACAAAAAAGTGATTAAAATAGTTTGTTCTGGGCTAGGTGGTGGTGGCGCCTTCCCAGCACTTGGGAGGCAGAGGCAGGTGGATTTCTGAGTTCAAGGCCAGCCTGGTCTACAGAGTGACTTTCAGGACAGCCAGGGCTACACAGAGAAACCCTGTCTTGAAAAAACAAAAAACAAAAAAACCCCCCAAAAAAAACCAAAAAAAAGTTTGTTCTGTCTGTCTCTCTGTCCATCCTAATATAAAGTAGCCCGAGCTTTGTATCCTCTAGGCTGACCTGGAAATGGCTGCTCCTGTCATAACCTCTTGACTGCTGTGTTACAGGCATGAGCCACCATAGCTGGCTTACTTAATAAAATTACAGTTTTGAGTGAGTGTGTGTATGTACTTATTCAATACTTAATGATCCTATTAGGCTCACTTTTCCTAGTTGCTTTCACGTTGTTTGTTTAGGATTGAATAGTATATACTGTCATTTCTCATCAACCCTCCCAATCCGAGCAAGATTGACATAGGACCTTGCTGTCTTTATATTTTATTTTTTTCCCAGACTGGGTTGAAGTGAAAACTTAAGGGTTCTTTGGGAATTGTTATATTGGATGGTGTTTTGCTGGGCAAACACATAAAGGAACGTTTTCCTGAAGTGGACACAGGTGAAAGACCAAGGCAGACTCTGCTAGGTGGTGCATTTAGGTAAAACAGACACAGGAAAAAAGATGTTCCGCTAAAGCAAGCACGTGAAAGGACATGTGATGAGGGATTCTTTGCTAACAACACACTTATATTGGTCCGCCTTGTTGAGACTCCATAGAGAGAAACGCACCAAAAACTTCTGGTTCTGTGCTGCAGTGGCTTACTGCTTCCTCGGACTCAGGCTGACTGGCTGAGTGATGTCAGCTCAGACAGCTGCTCATGCTCAGACAGAAGCACTTGCTGAGACAATACCCATGGAGCTTTTAGAGGGTATAAATAAGACTCAGTGACGATGACAGAGGCGAGCTTGGCTTGCTTGTGGAGCTGGCTGTGTGACACTAGGTCTTCGCTGATCTCTTCGCTGATCTCTTTGCTGATCAGAGGAGAGAACTTCTGGTGTTCTTCCTGCTCCCTCCTGCTGACTTGAGCTGAGGCCTGGCTGTCTCTGCTAGGTAGTGCCATCACTGCTGATTTGTGTTTGCTATCCCAGCTCTACTGAACTGGGCTGCTGGTGCATCTGTAAAGTGTTTGCGAATGGATTGAGCTACTGCTGGTAACCTGTGAACTGAACTGCTGATTTCCAGACAACACAGATGGGAGTTGCTCCAAAGAACCTTTCTAAACAGGTTCACTTCCCCCGAATCTTTTTCTTTCCCACTACCTCTGGTGGGTGGTGTGCTAAAAGGAAGGTTAAAGCATTCAAAAAACATCATTAAAAATAGATTTTTTTTTTTGTTTTTTTTGTTTTTTTCAAGACAGGGTTTCTCTGTGTAGCCCTGGCTGTCCTGGACTTACTCTGTAGACCAGGATGGCCTCGAACTCAGAAATCCGCCTGCCTCTGCCTCCCAAGTGCTGGGACTAAAGGCGTGCACCACCATGCCCGGCCCAAAAATAGATTTTTTTTTTTTAAATTAAAAGTTACACAGGTGTAATAGCCCTGGCTGTCCTGGATTCAACTTTGTAGAACATGCTGGTGTACAGAAATTTGTCTGCCTCTGCCTCTTCAGTGCTGGGATTAAAGGCATGTGTATGCCACCATACCAGGCTATTGCTGTGTGTAACTTGCTTTTGTGCTTTTGAGTTCCAGATCTTCCTGCTTCCCTTTCAGAGGGCTTGAATTACAGGTGTGCTCCCTGGGCCGTTTGCTTTGTCTCAGTACAGCTTTGCCCCTTCATAACATCTTTGTGCTGGGATTGCAGGTGGTTGTTGAACACAGGGTGCCACACAGGCAAGAGCTGTGCCTCCACGCAGCACTCTCAGCCCACGTTGCGCCAGCCTACCTTGTTTAGCCCAGCACTGTGAGTGAGATCCGTACCAGTTCTGTCTGTGTATGTGCGATTACCTACTTATCATTCGAGTACCATTTTTATTGTACCCACCTGTTGGCTGTTCTCAGTAATGATTCTGTAAACATTTGAATACAAGTTTCAGTGAGAACACAAAGCTTTATTTTTTTGGGAGATGGAATTGTTGATCTTATGGCAAATTGTATGTTTAGCCATTTAAGAAACTATGTCACTGTTTACAAAAGAGGCTATGCCATTGTATAGCTGGTTCCAGTCTTACATTCTCACCAGTACCTGATACTAATATTTGTTTAAGCTGTAGCCATTCTCGTGGATGTGTAGTGGGAATCTCATTACATTTTTAACTTAAAATTCCTTTTACCTTCAGTGAATTCTCTTTTTTGTTTTTTTCCCTTCACTCTGGCATGTACACCCCAACATACAAGGCACATGTGAATGTTTGTGCATATGTATGGAGGCTAGAGTTTAACCTTGTTTCTTGGGAGTCATCCATATAGTTTATTTATTGATTCAGTTTTGATATGTATGAGTGTTTTGTCCACATGAATGCAACATTGGCAGAGGCTAGGAGAGGCCAGGGGAAATTCCCTGGAATTGGAGTTTCAGATGCTTATGAGCTCCCCAGGGGTGCTGGGAACCAGACCTAGGTTCTCTGCAAGAGCAACAGTGTTCTTAACCTCTCCAGTCCCTCTTCCTTAGCAGTGCCAAATAGCTTTCAGTTCTATTTGTTCTCAATTTACAGGTAAACAGAAGCTGCAGTTTTAGGCTTTCTGATCATCTTCCAGGATCCATGAATTGAATAGCAGAATATCTAAGAAATCAGAGTTGGTGCTTCAGTTCACATCTGTCCTGTGCCCTCCCCATCCTACCCTGGTGAGCAGATCAAAATTGAGCAGAGAGCAGTCCAGGGGCTGACCCAAAGGGCTTTAGACCAATTAGACAGACTTTGGGGCTGGCTAAAGATTACATGACAATAAAAAATTAACCCAGACATCAGGGTTAAGAAATGCTTTGTGAAGTGCTGCAGAGATGGCTCAAAGGTTGAGAGTACTGGCTGCTCTTGTGTGAATGAGTTTGACTCCTAGTGCCCATGCTGCCTTTGTCTCAGGCTCTAGGGAATCAACATCCTCTTTTGGCCTATTCAGACAAATGCAGGGCTGTTCATAGACACAGATGCACAAATAAATATAAAACTTAAGGGGCTGAGGGATGGCTCAGCAGTTAAAAGTACTTGGTTTGACTTAATTAATTAGTTAATTAATTAATTATATTTTTTGAGACTTGTGTAGCCTGGTGGCTGCCTTGGAATGCCCTCTATAGACCAGGCTAGCCTCGAACTCTGATGTGCCTGCCTCTGCCTGCCAAGTGCAGCACCATGCTTGGCACTTAAACTTGCAGAGAGCCTGATTTCCATTCCAGTACCCATATGCAACTCCAGTTTTTTTTTTTAGATTTATTTTATTTATTTTATGTGTATGAGTACACTGTAGCTGTACAGATGGCCGTGAGCCATCATTTGTGTGGCTGCTGGAATTGAACTCAGGTCCTCTGCCAGTCCGCTTGCTCCGGCCTGCAACTCCAGTTTTAAGAGATCCATTGCCCTCTAATCTCTGCAGGTATCAGGCATGCACATAGTACATAGTCATACATGTGAGTGAAACACTCATACACACAGAACAGATATTTAAAGGAAAAAAAAAACTTAAAAAAAATGTGCTGAGCTGGGCAGTGGTGTTGTATACATACCTTTAATTCTAGGAGTCAGGAGGCAGAGGCTAGCCTGGTCTACAGAGTGAATTCCAGGACAGCATGGCTACACAGAGAAACCCTGTCTCAGGAAAAAAATGTTCTGCTAAAATAACCTAGATTCATAGTACCTCTATCATTCCTGTATGAATGCATAATCTATAGGAGCACTTGAAGGTTGCCTCTTCTGACTCTTCCATGGCCTAGGAACAAAAAGCAGAGTTTTGGACGGAGTAGCTTCTGTGTCAGTGGTGGTTGACTTTTACCTGATGGTCAGGGGCATGCTCTGGGCTATGTGTGGATATTTGGAAGGTTGTACAAACAGGGCTGGGAACACTAGCTGCTTTTCCAGGGGACCCAGGTTCAATTCTCACCACTCACATGGCATAATAGTTTGCCCGTTTTGGGGGAGGGAGTGTAGATCTTAGTATGTAGTATATGTTGAATTTGCCATGCATGGTCCATCTGCCTCAGCATTTTGAGTGCTCTAACTATAAACACACCACATGTCCAAAGGTGGTTTTTTGTTTGCTTGGTTTTTTGTTTTTTTTTTTTTTTTGTTGTTTTTTTTTTTGTTTGAAACTGTCTCATTTTGCAGCTATGTTTGGCCCAGAACATGCTATGTAGACTAAGCTGGCCTTAAACTCAAAGAGATCCACTTACCTCTGCCTCCTGAGTACTGGGGTTAAAGGTGTGCACCATTGTGCTCTGTCTTAGGTAGTGTCAAAGGTTTATCTGTGTGTGTGCGCGTGTGTGTATGTATGCCTGTATGCCTGTATGTAGAGGTCAGAGGCCACCTTGCTTCAAGCAAGGTCCTTTGTTCTTTCCCACTGTACAGGCCTGACTAGCTGTTTGTAGCTTCCAGGGATTGTCCTGTCTTGTCTCCCATCTTCCCACAGGAGTGCAGGGTCACACACACTCAGCCGCACACTAGGCTGCTGAGTAGCTGCTGAGGATTTAAGCTCCGCCCTCACACCTCCTCCCATATGCCCTTTCCTGTGTAGCCATCTCCCAACCAATGACGATCTTAAGCAGAAGTTATTTGACTGTTAAAAGTCAGTTTTGATTTTTGAATGGTCTAGAACTTAACCTTTTTATCCCTTTAATAAACTGAATCAATAAGTCTTTGTCTGGCTCAGGATGCAGCCCAGTTATTGTGCTTGCCTAACTAGCAGGAAGCCCTGGGATTGATCCTCAGCACTGCATGAACGGGGCTTGAGGGACAAAAGCTTTAATTCTAGCTTTCTGAGAGGGAGGAGTTAGGAGGCTCAGAAGTTCAAGGTTATCCATAGAATGTAGTAAAAGAATTTGAGACCAGCCTAGGCTACACGAGCCATTATTTGGAAAGGGGAAAAATAATCTTTGTCTATTTTCTCACTTAATGAAAGTTAAAATGTAGAGCATTACATATGTTCTAGTGTGATCTCATGAAAACCTGTCTAAAACACTGCCTCTCAACATATCTTCCAGGAGTGAAGCTCTGGGCCTGCCTCTGCCACTGCAAAGAGTGGAAACACTGTCTTGCCTGTGAATTTTTATATTCCCTTAAAATCAAGAAAACAAACAAACAAACAAAAAACAGAACCCCCACCAATTTTTTTTTTGAGAGAGGGTGGCATGTCCTGTAAACTGGCCTTAAATTTGGAGACTACTTCCGTCTCCTGAGTTCTGACATAACCACCATACCTGGCTTTGCGGTGCTAGGGGGTCAAACCCAAGGTGTCATGCTTGCCTCGAAGTCTGCCAGATGAGCTGCTGCGTTTCCCGGCTGCAGTGCTTTCTTCTTAATGTTGGAAATGTTCAGTTCTAGGAATCAGACCCTTGGCACACATTAGGCTGTGGCTCTACCACCCCTGAGTTGCTAGCCCTAAAAATATGGGCTATATAGATGTGTAGGTTGTATTTCTACCCTAAAGAGATGTGTGCTCCTATCCCCACCCCCACCCCCACCCTTCTGGTGAGATCTTGCTGTCCACATTGGTCTTGATATTGTTGCCTGCTTGGGCCTTCTGAGTATCTCTGACTAAGGGCTCCACCACCACACTGGGCTTGCCTCATGGTTTCTACTTCACTGTCTGCTGACTTATGTCAGCTTTTGAGTGCTTGAAGCATACGCTAACGAGAAAATCAGCATCTCAACATATTTTTAGCATTGTAGCATTCATATTAAGTTGTTGTACCCTTAAACTTCTGCCTGTCTCACTGGACGGCTCTCTTCTCCCAAAGGTGATGGGTACTCCAGGCTATTTACTATTCCCTTCACTTAGTTATTTTATCTGAATTATTTTTGACATACTAGAATTTTGGAACCATTTTCAGTTTACATCTAAAAAGGATACTTAAAAAAACACAGTGGAAATTTCCAGCTTTAAAAAAATTTGACTGGTCTAATAACTGCTTTGCAGGAAGAAATATGAAAAGGAGCCGCAGACATTCTGGATGTCAGCCTGTGAAATTTTCCACTATTTCCCATAATAACATGCAGGCACACTTATATTCCTGATTCAGTGCAACTGTGACTGCAGTTGCCTGACTGGAATTTGAAGCTCCTGTCAGTGAGAAATGGCATCTGCCATTAGCAGTGCGAAGCTGTACATTGTAGGGACTGTGCTTGCTCTATGGTAGCCTGGGGAGGAACTGTTATAAGTGCTGAGCTTGGAAATTATTTATATGTCTCATGATTCCAAATGATTTTGATTATAGTGTTTACAATGCATCTGCTACAACATTTTTTTATAGTTTTATGTAAATTTATAGAATTTCATTTTGTATAAATGCTCAGAGAAGTAAAACAAAGATTTGGATAGATCCAGGTTTCATTTGGTACTGTTTCCGGAACTGTTCAATGTATTAGCTTATTCAGGTTCCTGTTAGTGCCATAGAAGATCAGCCAGCTTCATACTGCAGTTAAGCATTCTTTAGACTCAGAGGTGAGAGATCATCCCATTTGCCCAGGTTGCTTGGTTCTGTAAGTTAGCCAACATAAGTATGTAAGTACGGAAGAGCAGATCACAGGGTACACTGTAACCGAAGCCTGGCTACTGCTTCTCTTCTTACAAGGCAGATTGGCATTGAGGAATGGCTAGTCAGACTTTATGAATTAAACTTAATTATTTACTTTTGAGAGATGGTGTCCCTCTACTGCTCAGGTTGGCCTGAAGCCCAAGGCTCATGGGGTTCACCGCTCCCCGTTTTTTTCTTCATTTTTTGGTTTTATGAGACAGGGCTTCTCTGTGTAGTCCCAATTGTCCTGGAATTCACTCTAGACCAGGCTAGTCTTAGTCTCAGAGATCTACCTGCCTCTGCCACCTAAGTGCTGGGATTAAAGGCCAGGGAAGCTGAGGCAGGAGGATTAACATTGCTTTGAGGCCAGTCTTATTTACAGTTCCAGGACAGCTACGGTTACATAGTAAAGTCCTAGTCTCAAGAGAACACAGAATGCAAAGAGAAAAACAAACAAAATACCCCCAAAACAACAATGAACAAAACCTTCACCCTGCAAACTAAGAAAATTTGCACTTCTCTAGTGAACAGTTGAGGTTTTGAGTGATAACAGCTGTGCTTCACACTCTTGAGTTGCTTCCAGTTTAGAAATAAAGTCATATTAATGCACAAGTAACTTTTTTGCACTGGAATAACTGTGCTAGAGCAGGGTTCTACCCTGTCATTGGGCTCTCCTTGTTCAGTCTTACCTTTTTTGTTGCCTCTCTGGGTCTTCTGACCTCTTCATGACTTCCCTTCCCCAGCCCTCTCTACATTTTCAACCATTTCTCCCTTTCTTCTCACCCTAATTCCCTCCTGTCCTGCAGCCTTCCCTGTCAGCCTCCTGCCTCAGCTGCTCATTGTTAATTAGCTGAGTCTTTACCTTTGGCGCCTTGCTCGCTGAAATGGCCTGCCTTCAAACTGGGTGATCCCCGCCACCTCCACAGTCCCTTCTGCTCTGTTGGTCTGTCTGTCTTTGTTTGCCACCTCCACAGTCCCTTCTGCTCTGTTGGTCTGTCTGTCTTTGTTTCTCGTTATGTGTGCTTGTGATCAATTCCAGGGCTTCCTGCATACTAGATAATGTTCTGGTATTATGTTTTATTCCTAACACTGGAGTTTATATTTTCACTGAGAAGGTAAAAATGAACAAAGAGTTAAGAAAGGAAGCCTAGGAGGAAGGATTGGGAAGGGGAAGCATTTTTTGTGTCCAGGTCAGTGCTGAGGTTCGAGCCACAGGCCTTCTCACTGGGCAAGCATCTAGCCTGAGTTATGGCTTCAACATTTGCATTTGAGATGCTCATTTGAGATGCCATTATAAAGCTCAGGCAGGCCTCAAACCTATTATCCTCTTATCTCCGCCTCCCACACTCTGCTATCTGGCCTGCCCCACCATACCCTGCAAGACTTTAATTTTTGAACAAAATGGGGAATTGCAGATTTAAAAATCATATTTTTGTTTTTGTTTTTATAAAAAGACCTTTGATTTTATTTCCCCCTTAAAGCATTTGTTGCTGTTGTTTGTTTTTCAAGACAGGGTTTCTCTGTATAGCCCTGGCTGTCCTGGAACTCACTCACTTTGTAGACCAGGCTGGCCTTGAACTCAGAAATCCGCCTGCCTCTGCCTCCCAAGTGCTGGGATTAAAGGTGCACACCACCACCATTTTTTTTTTTTTTTTTTTTTTTAGTAAAAGTGATTAATTCCTGTTCCTGTGGAAAACAGAAAAATGCAAAGCAAGAAAATAAGGATTACTAATAACTTCCTGTACAACTAATATTTTTTTTGGGGGGACGGGAGAGGTTTCTCAGTGGTTATGGGCACTTTGTGTAGCAAGGTAAAGTGGTGCACACTATTAATCCTAGCATGCAGACGAGGGGGAGGAGGAAGAAGGGGAAGGAGAGGGAGGAAGAGGAGGAGAAAGCAAGCAAGCAAGCAAGCAAGCACACACTTAAACTCTGGTAGAGCACCCAGGTTTGGTTTCCATCACACACATCAGGTGGCTCAGGACTGCCTGTAACTCAGGTCTAAGGGATCGGGCACCCTCTTCTGTCTTCTGTGGGCACTGCATGTACATAGTGCACAATAAACTCATGAAGGCACCCTTTTAACTGAGTGTGTGTGTGTTTGCCTGCCATAGTGTGAGCCCTTGTGCGTGTGCGTGGCAACGTGTGTGGGTAGGTTTTGTGTAAAATTCTAGGGATTTTAATTAATGAGCACTTTCCTTACTGGCCATCTCCAGACCAATTGCTTTCTATTTCAACAAAATGTTATCAGTTCCTTGACGTCTGTATAGTAGCACCAAGGTTTAGTTTTAATGTGAATGTTGGATTTTCTTCTAATTTGGTGGATGTAAAGCTTTACATTTGATTGACTTTGGTTGAGTCTGTCCAGAGAAGAACTTGGTATTCATTATAGACAGTGCAGCATATATTCAAGTATCCATCTTTCATGAATATGTAATGGTAGTATGGCTTAACGAAAACAAATTATCCATAGGTATTTGGTATTATGGAGAATAAAAGAATTCTGTGTCTGTTAAATGATGTCAGTGGGTTGAATAAGGCTAGCCTTGACCTCTTCTTGGTCTTCTTGGTCTCCCTGCCTCCGTCTCCCTCTCCCTGCAGTTGTAAGGCTTTTGGGAGAAAGATTGCTAGATACATTTTCAGACAACTTTAAGATACACAGTTTCCTTTGTCTCCTGAGAGTTTTTTCTTCCATTAAATAAGAACATTGTTTTTCTCTTTAAGGTGAGTCTCTCGAGGTTTGTTTGTAGAGCCTGGAGCCAATAATGCACCTGAGCACCTGCTCTGGACGTTGACCTTTTCTAACCCTTTCTGTTGGCAAGATCTCTCTCTCTCAGTTGCCGTGTTTCTAACTGGAGTTTTAGGTTTCTTCCATACACTGGTTGGTTGGGAGTAGGGTGGGGTGTATCTTTTGTGTCCTGGATCTTTCTATGTAACTAGGGGTTATCTTGAAATTTTTTTTTTAAAGGTTTCTTTTTCTCTTCCTCTACCATGTGGGTCCTGGGGATTGAACTCAGGTGGTTAAATTTGGGACAAGTGACTTTTTATCTGCCTGAGCTGTCTTGCTTAAACCTCTCATGCTTTTGCCTCTACCTGCTGAGAGATGGGATTGCAGGTACCGCCGCCATACTGACCATCCCATCGTGCAAGAGAGGGCTTGAGCAGCAGGAAAGCCATTTGCCATTGATTGCATCCTCAGCTTTGATTTAGTTTGATTCCTTTTTGACCTTTGAGACTGTGCTTTGATTCAATTGTGAGTTTAAATATATTTTAAGACTCATTTATTTTTGGTATGAGTCTTTTGCCTGTATATATTTATATGTTCAATGTGCATGCCTTGGCTTGGTACCTCAGAAGAGGGAGTTAGATACCCAGGAACTGGAATTTATAGATGGTTGTGTGTGGCTAGGTGGGAATCAAACCTGGGCCCTCCACAAGTGCAGCCTGTGCTTTTAACCTTTGGCCCATCCCTCTAGCCCACTCTGTTTCTTAAATTATTATTATTATTATTATTTATTTATTTTTGGTTTTTCGAGACAGGGTTTCTCTGTTTAGCCCCGGCTGTCCTGGAACTCACTCTGTAGACCATGCTGGCCTCGAACTCAGAAATCTGCCTGCCTCTGCCTCCCAAGTGCCGAGATTAAAGGCGTGCGCCACCACCGCCCCGGCTTTCTTAAATTATTATTATTATTATTATTATTATTATTATTATTATTATTATTAT
>JADRCD010218986.1:15981-55046 GCA_019843815.1 Montemys delectorum
TATTATTATTATTATTATTATTATTATTATTATTATTATTATTATTAGTGTGTACATGTGTGTATAAGTACAAGTGTGTGCACTCATGCCCATGAATGCCATGAGGAAACTGGAGCAGGTAGTCTCCCGGTAGTGTTCCTTATTCCCTGGCATTCCCTTGAGAGGGTCTCACTGAACCTGAAGGTCTCTCTTCTACTTAGGAAAGCAAAGGAAAATAACTAGCAAATTAAACCTTTAAACACTGTCACTACTAAACTACATTAAAATTTCAAAATAGGAAAATACCCAAGAACTTCATCTAAAATCTTAACTTATGTGTATGCCTGCATGGGTGTCTTTGGTGATGCAAAGGTCTGAGAAGGGTATTGGGTTGCAGTTATGGATGGTTGTGAGAGCCAAGCCTGGCTCCTCTGCAAGAGTAGTTGATGCTCTTAAACTCTGAGCTGCTCCTCTAGCCTCATATAAAATCATCCGCATATAAAATCCTGACATCATTTTCAGATGAGTAAACCGCAGGAGTACATTGGGCAGTCCATGAGTTGAGGGCCCATATGGAGGAGGCCATGCCCTCCAGGATTGCTGTAGGTACTAGAGAAACACTATGGTACGTTGGCCATCAGTGGGTAGCATAGCCTTCAGGATTTCCCCTTTTCTTTCCCTCACCCCTCCATTTTTTTTGTTTTTGTTTGTTTGTTTGTTTTTCTTTTCGAGACAGGGTTTCTCTGTATAGCCCTGGCTGACCTGGAACTCACTCTGTAGACCAGGCTGGCCTTGAACTCCCAAGTGCTGGGATTAAAGGCGTGCACCACCACTGCCTGGCTAATATATATACTTGTAAGTTCAACATTCAGAGGGCAAAGACCCACTCTGTAGACCAGGCTGTCCTCGAACTCAGAAATCCGCTTGCCTCTGCCCCTCGAGTGCTGGGATTAAAGGCATGCACCACCAACACCCAGCTTTGTTTTGTTTTTTGAGACAGGGTTTCTCTGTGTAACTTGGAACTCACTCTGTAGATCAGGTTGGTTCCCAAGTACTGAGGTCAAGTGCATGTGCCAGGCTCCCTTCTCTCTTTGTGCCTGTTCTTTCATTAGGGTATAGACTTAGAGGTTTGTTTGTTCTAGGCAAGAGCTCTGTTCTGATTTATATCCCTAGCCTAGCATCTTATTTTTGTGTGTGTTTTAAAACTGTTATTTTTTGCTGCATTTTCTAATAGAACTAAAGTTTCCTTTCTAGGAAATAAGGAAATAGATGGCACAGTGGTTCAAATACCTGTTATTCTAGAGCTCTGGAGGTGGTATAGGACCACCACCGGGGCCAGCTTCATTTTCATTATCTGAGCCACTCCGTTCCCCTGTGGCCCCTGATCAGATGAAGAAGCAGAAATAGGAGATATTTATCTTTGTGCTTATAATTTGCACACACTTATAGACACATGTACATACATAATTATTTAAAACTGAAAAAAGGTGCTGGGATTAAAGGCGAGCGCCACCACTGTCTGGTGTGAAAAGTTTTTTTTTGTTTGTTTTTTGTTTTTTGTTTTTGTATTTTTGTTTGTTTTTGGTTTTGTTTGTTTTTGGTTTTTCGAGACAGGGTTTCTCTGTATAGCCCTGGCTGTCCTGGAACTCACTCTGTAGACCAGGCTGGCCTCGAACTCAGAAATCCACCTGTCTCCCGCTCCCGGGGACTGGGATTAAAGGCGTGCGCCACTATCGCCTGACTTGTGAAAAAAGTTTTAATCAGATACATGCATAAAGAATTCCTCAGAGAAGGCAGGACTGGTTTTGCAAGAGTTGATTCTCTTACTATGTCGGTTTCAGGTCAGGCTTAGTAGCAAGTGTCTACCCTCTGAGCCATCTTGCCAGCCTCATTTTCTTTCTTTTATATGTATGTATACCAGGTGCATGCCTGATACTCTCAGCCGTCAGAAGAGGGCGTCATATCTCCTGGAAAGGCTGGTAGTGAGCCATCATGTGATACTGGGAATTGAACCTGGATTCTTTACAATAACTACTTAACCATTTCTGAAGCCCCTGAATCATAAAAGATACTCTGTGGGGTATGTTAAGGAAGTTTCTGGTTCAATTTTAACCATGATCTCTTAGGGCCAGTAGGCATGCCTATGGTACTAGCACCAGGAGCCACAGGAGGGTGGATCAGGAGCTTAGGGTCCTCTTCCTTCCTGGTAATCTCAAGGCCAGTCTGGATTACCTGATTGATAGTGTGTCTTCAAAGAGAGAAGTCTCTCAGATGCCTTGAGACATCTCTTCTTCTGAGAGGGCACCAGGCATTTAATTTCAGAAAGGACCAGAGTGTGAAAGGGCAAGATAAGGAACCTAAGGAGATAATAGCTGTGGTCTGGAACCTTGATTTGAATGCTGCCATAGGCATAGGCCCCCCTTTTATAGAAAAGTCATTCATGCCCTCAGCAGCTGCTGGTGCAGAAGAGGTAGTTGTTGAAGATTACCCCCTTATCTATAGATAACAAGTGAGAGACAGGGAGAGAGAGAAGGAGAGAGGAGGGGGAGGGACACACACACACACACACACACACACACACACACACACACACAGAGAGAGAGAGAGAGAGAGAGAGAGAGAGAGAGAGAGAGAGAGAGAGAGAGATCCAGCTACCAGGTGCCTCCTAGCCACAGCACCTACCCACACTACTGCTGGTGTGGGAGCTTGTTCCGAGACCCAGTCTTGCCTTTCCTCACTGGCATCTATAGTGGTCTGAGAAACCTTTCATTTACTTTAAAAATATTTTTTTATGTATATGAGTGTTTTGCCTACATGTATGCCAGTGAACCACATGTGTGGCTGGTGTCCAAGAAGGTCAGAAGAAGATGTCAGATCCCCTGGGACATGTGAGTGCTAGGCATTCACTTGCAATGAATGATTTAGAAGGGTTTACTGATGGGTATGGAGGCCACAGCTTTGACCTCAGCTTGGGAGGCAGAGGCTGGTGGATCTGAGTTCAGGGGAGCCACAGCTACATAGTGAAACCCTCCCTTAAAAAAGAGAAAAAAAGCCAAGAGCTTATTTGATTTGCTGCTTGAAGTATTTGTTAAAAGATGGCCTATGTGAAGGAGAGTGAGATGCCTGCTATCCCCCTCGGTTTAGTGTTTAGATTGGAATGTCATGTGTGTTCTTTCTTGGAGAGAAAGAACAGAGGCTTGGTGAGAAAGAAGTGAACTTAATGCATAAAGTCATGACTAATAGAGAAGCTGCTAATGAGTCTGCACGACTTATTCCTGAGCTCTTGTCTCTTTGCAGTACCGTTACTTGATGCATAGTGTGGAGTCTCAGTAAGGGGTGGAAATTTTTATTTTTTGAAAATTTATTTTATGTGTTTGTGTGTTTTGCCTTTATGTTTGTTTGTGCACCACCTATGTACCTGGTACCCAGGGAGGCCAGAGAAAGTGTTGAGATTATAGATAGTTTTAAGCCAGTATATGGATGCAGGGGCTTAAACCTGGGTCCTCTGGAAGAGCAGCAGCCAGTGCTTTCACCCTCTAAGCCAGTGATTCTCAATCTTCCTAATGCTACAACCCTAATCTAGTTCCTCATGTTTGATGACCCCCCCAGCCATCAAGATATTTCATTGCTACGTCATAACTAATGATGTAACATAAATATCTGATGCAGGATATCTGATATGACTTCAAAGGGGGTCAAGACTCACAGATTGAGAACTGCTGCTCTAAGCCATCCTTCTAGCCCCACAGAAATTGGTGTGTGTGTGTGTGTGTGTGTGTGTGTGTGTGTGTATTTTTTTTATTTTTTTATTTTTTGGTTTTTTTGAGACAGGGTTTCTCTGTGTATTCCTGACTGTCCTGGACCTTACTCTGTAGACCAGATGGCCTTAGAAATCCACCTGCCTCTGCTTCCCAAGTGCTAGGATTAAAGGCATGAGCCACCACTGCCCAGGGTTTTTGTATTAATTAGTTAGTTAGTTGATTAATTTTTTTTGAGATAGGGTAGACTTTGGCTGTTCTAGGTCTCGCTCTGTAGACCAGGCTGGCCTCCAACTCAGAGATTTACCTGTCTCTGCCTCTCAAGTGCTGGGATTAAAGATGCGTGATATCATTGCCCTGCTGGGAATTGAACTTAAAAATAAACAAAAAACCTCTAGGCAGATGTGGTAGAGTACATATCCCAGTACTCATGAGGCAGAAACAGTCAGCTCTCTCTGAGTTCCAGGTCTTGCTGATCTCCATAGCTATTTCCAGGACAGCCAGGGCTCATAGTGAGAGCTTGTGTCAAAAAAAAAAAAAAAAAAAAAAAGTTATATTTGAGAATGCTTACTAGAGTTATTTTTTTTAATTGTGTGGCAAGCACAAAGCCTTCAAAGGTCTAAAGGAAAAGATGGCTGATTTTTGTTTGTTTGTTTGTTTTTTGGTTTTTCGAGACAGGGTTTCTTTGTAGCCCTGGAACTCACTCTGTAGACCAGCCTGGCCTCAAACTCAGAAATCCTCCTGCCTCTGCCTCCCAAGTGCTGGGATTAAAGGCGTGTGCCACCACTGCCCAGCAAGATGGCTGATTTGAGTATATCCTTTATGGTCGTTTACCTGCAGGTTCTCACTGTAGAGCCTAGGCTGGTCTTGGAGTCACAGTTCTTTTAACTCAACCTTCCAGTGTGGGACTGCAGCCTCAGTGCTTGGCCTCAGACTTTTTATGTCCAATCACCATGTATATACAGAAGTGAGATTATTGCTTTATAATATGCTGTGAACCTTTTTTGACACTATATAGTATGTCATGGTATGGGTAGAATTCAATTTTGTAACATTTTGGTAATATAGCATTTCTATCTCTTTTGTTAGTGTTAACGTTTTTTTGCCAGGTGCAATGGCACACACTTTCAGTCCCAGTACTTTGAGGCAGAGGCTATGCAGATATCTGTGAGCTTGAGGCCAGTATGGTGTACATAGGCAGTTCCAGGCTGCCAGGGCTACATAGACAGGTCTTGTCTCAAAAAATGACAACAAAACCCTGCATAGTGTCTCATAAGGAGGCCTCAATTGGCTTGCAGCTCTCCATCTACACTGGCTTGCACATGTGTGCATGTTCTCTCATGTCTGTCCTAGCAGTTTTGGGGGGAAACTTTCCCAAGGCAGTCATTTCATCAGCACTCAAGGCTTTGCAAATTAATGGTAAATGGGGAGGATTGGGGAGAATGAACAAATAAGATTCTATACAGTCAAAATGGAAAAATTGATAAGATCTCAGTTAACTTTTTTGTATTTAAAAAAAAATTAGCTGTTTTAGACACATAGCTTTTCAGGAATATTTTGGTAGCTTTGTGAAAATGGTGAAATTGTTCAGTATCTGGTGCTGAGTTTCTGCTGACTGTTGTGATAATAAAATGACTCCTCCCGCCTTTCAGGAAGCACTGCTCAGGAACTGGAGACACAGTGTCACCAGAACACTAAGTGTAGCAGTGTAAACAGTCCCGAGTGCACTTCTGGGTCTGGGTTGAAGCCTCCCTCCTTTGTGTTTTCCTCTTTAAGTGCATGCTGGAAGATAATGTACCCCCCTCCAGTGGCCGCCTGCCCATGTGGCCCCTCTTTCTCTCCTTTGATGCAGCATATATCCCTGGGCTAGCATCCTACTGCCTGTTGTCCTGCCTCAGACCTCTCAGCCCTGGGATTACCACTGTGCTACCATTCCTGGATGATTTAATGAACATTAGAACAGCACTGATTGTATTGAAACATTTAAGCTTGTATTTTTCCAAAACAAAATGAATTAGATACTTATTTTTTTCCCCATTTAGCAAATAAAGATACTTTTTTTTTTTTTTTTGACCAGACCAGATATATGACTGTGAAGCTAATTTGTGTTTTCTCTGAAGAATAATCAGGAAGGTTAATGTAGAGACTTAAAAAGAAACTGACCTCTTGCCACGCTGTGGGTGAGGGCAAGGTTTTCTGTTTTAAAAATCCTTATGCTCTGGGTTGGCCCTTTTGCAGAGGATGAGGCACTTTTGTGGAAGCGTTGCCATGGCTACTGCCTTCCAAGTGCTGCCTCAAGGTCACTCATCACTCTTAGCCGGGAGTACTCAGATTTTGTAGATCAAATAGCGTTAATTATTATGTCAACTTACTGGAGCATTTCTAGAAAACCTAACCAGTACTTTGAATGTTGAAATTTAACCTGCCAGATTAGGAGGTTAGTGGCAAATGTATAAAGCCATAGATTATAGTATCTCGATTTTTAAAAATACAACAAATTAACTTGATTGCATTTAGAACGTCTGCCATACCTCCCTTTATTCATTCACAAGTGTGAGACAGAGTGCCCATCTGCCATACCTCCCTTGGTATTTATTCATTCACAAGTGTGAGACAGAGCGCCCTAGTATATTCCCTCTAAGTTGTACTTTGTTTCATCTGATAACTAGATGATTGTCCATATTTTTCCAAACTCAATTTCAAAGTCTTCTGTATTAGGTCGTGTGCTCTTTTTTGTCTAATGTTCCTGTTAATTTTTCTTGTCCTCGGTTTCTAAATTGTAATCTTTTCATTATGAATGTCATACGGTTTATAAAGCTGTTTCTTGGGGAAGGAAAATGTGAAGAGAAATATCCCTTTAATTAGTCTTTTCTGTGGGTTTTGTTCTGGGCAAGGAGGAATCACAGCCATGTGCTTCCATTAGTGCTTGAAGGTGACTTTGAGATCAGAGCTGAGAATGCTTCCTGTACGAAGGAAACAAACAGTAAATGCCATTCACACACCTGACTGACTTTTTTTTTTTTAAAGCTAATTACACTCTAACTGGTAGCTGTGCTTTCAGAATTAGACAGATTTGTTCTCACAGGGAGTGGGATCTCTGTTCAAAGAGCTGACTCCTGTACAGTATCTAGTCAAGATATTTTACACCGAGCTCTCTCTTGGTGAGGAGATCTGTAAATATTCCATGTAATACCCACCTGCTAATGAGTGTCTCCTTTCTTGTATTTCTGAAACAAGGTGCTCTTACACCATTATTTTGCTAATGGAAAGTGGAGTTGATTTAAATCCACGTCAGCTGTTAGGGCAGTGAGAGGGTTAGTGGGTCAAGGCATTTGCTGCCAAGCATAACTACCTGAGTTTGATCCCCATGACCCACAAGATGGAAGGAGAGAACTGACTCTTATGGGGTTGTCCTGTCCTCCTTCTGTGTGCCTTCCAAATGTATGAATGAATGAATGAGTGAATGAATGAATGAATGAATGAAAGAAATTAAACCAAACCAAAGTAAACAAATTGATCTACAAGAAAGAATATTGGACATCCATGATCTTGCACTGATCCTTCTTCTGTGCTCAGTTACTGCACATCATTTTCCTGTAGAGCATGTTGGTCCCCATGCCCATTGTGACTTTGTAGAGTCATTGGCTTCTATATTAAAGTTTGGATTATCTTCAGTAGTGGAGAACTGCACATGCAGTGCAGAGTGCCAGGTCTTCC
Organism: Montemys delectorum; assembly: GCA_019843815.1. NCBI lineage: Eukaryota > Metazoa > Chordata > Mammalia > Rodentia > Muridae > Montemys > Montemys delectorum. The sequence goes on from JADRCD010218986.1 coordinate 23,436, forward strand.
AGATCCCCCAAATTGATCAGCCTCATTTTGTCTGACAGCTTATGCTCTTGATAGTCTTACAGTGATTTTGTTTTCTAGGTACATTTAGGGAGAACAGATAAAGTTCTGTTCATGTTGCTGGCCATGTCGCCAATAGTTAGCAGGACCTTTTCCTTTGGACTTCTGGTTACTGTGTAGTCAGGCTAGCCTTGAATTAAGAGGCACTCAGTATTGGGATTATAGGTATATACCACTTCACCACATTTTGGAAAATATTTTGTGACAAACATCACAAAGTGAGAATAACTATAGAAATACAAAATCTGCATGTCTAATATTTAGTCTATGTGTGTGAGTATGTATGCATGTATGTGTGTGTATGTCTGCATGTTCGGGGCACGACACAGCTGTAGTAAAATGCCTTTCTCTGTTGAGCAAGAGGTCTTGCTGCCCAGAAGCTATTGAATAAGAAGCTAAAGCTTTGCTAAAGCCAGTCGTAGTGGTGTGTGTGTGTGTGTGTGTGTGTGTGTGTGTGTGTATCAATCAGGGTGGTCTTGACCTCATTATGTAGCCCAGGCCAGCCCCAGTCGCCGTCCTCCTCGCCGTCCTCCTCGTCCTCCTCCTCTTCTTCTTCTTTTTGGTTTTTCGAGACAGGTTTTCTCTGTATAGCCCTGGCTGTCCTGGAACTCACTCTGTAGACCAGGCTGGCCTTGAACTCAGAAATCTGCCTGCCTCTGCCTCCCAAGTGCTGGGATTAAAGGCGTGTGGGATTAAAGGCATGCACCACCACTGCCCAGCTTTCCCAAAGGTTTCTATTTGTGTTTTGCATGTGTATATGTGCACCATGTGCATTCAGTACCCTCAGAATCCAGAAGAGGGTGTCAGATCTCTTGGCACAGTAATTACAGATGGTTTGAGGCACCTGTGCTGCTAGGAATCCGAGGTCTCCAAAGAACGCCAGTGCTCTAAACTGCTGAGCCATCTCTCCAACCCTGAACTATGTTCCTTCCTTCCTTCCTTCCTTCCTTCCTTCCTCCCCATCCCTCCCTTCGTAACTTTTAAGAAAAAAATATAAAATTATATTTTTATTCATTCTTTTTTGTGTATGGGAGTCCATAGGGTATATGTGGAGGTCAGAGGATAACTTTTGGAGTTGGTTCTGTTTCCATAATGAAGGGCCCAGATTTAACTCAGTTGCCAGGGTTGGTGGCAGGTGCCTTTACTTACTGAGCCATCCCACATGAATTCTCGGCTCTGGACTCTTTACTATATGGTTCCTCCTCCCATCCATTTTTTTCCCCCCCGAGACAGGGTTTCTTTGTAGCCCTGGCTGTCCTGCCCCCCATTCAATTAACACAGTGCTGTGTGCTTACTGTGTTAGCTCTGTAGACAGTGGAAAGGGACCGGAGATGGCCACCAGGAAGGAAGTGGGAGACAGCAGTTGAGAAATATGAGGGAACTGTACAGAGGCTCAGGGAAGCACATGCTTTACTCACAGCACTCCAGAAGCTGAGGCAGGAGCGGAAGGCCAGCTCCTACATCCTGAGTTCAGGACTGCTGCTGCTCCTAGACAAGGCTGCCTGGGAGGAAAGCAGATGGCCATCAGAGTTACTTACAGTAGCTAGCTTCCTGTTTCTGCATTTTACTTTATGTGTTTAGATATTTTGCCTGCATGTATGTCTGTGCAGCATGTGTGGTAGAACCCACTGAGACCAGGAAAGGGCATTAGATCCCTTGGAACTGGAGTTACAGACAGTTGTGAGCTGCCATGTTGGTGCTGGAGATTGAGCCTGGGTCCTCTGGAAGAACAGCCAGTGCTGAGCCCCTTTCCAGCCCCCAACTTAGTAACTTCCATTGACTGTTTATTTGTTTAAAATGTTATGACAGGACTAAGAGAATTGACTTTTAAAAAATATGAGTAGATATTGGCACTAATTAGCTGCATAGCCAGACTGGTTTAAATCTGTTTAGAATATCCTTGTTGAGCTATGCCACGGAAGACAGATGGGATTTTAGCATATCTGAGAATGGCTTCCTCAGAATGCTTCATCAGCTACTAGAGCTGACATGAGAGTCTTTCCTAATAAGTTAATGTGTTAAGACTATAATTTCATAGTTTTGTAAACATTGTGTTATTGCCATATGATGGAAAGTTTAAGTTTTAAATACACTCTTTTTTCTTCCCAGTTTATGTCCTTATCAGTCCACTAAAGCCCCACTGGTTTGCATTGTCCTCTGCATTTGGTATTGTTTTGTATGCTTAGCAGATCTGTTCCATGTACATTAGTATTTCACCATGGGAATTTGCAGTTAGTAATGCATTTGCATTTAGTACTTTTCCCTTACATGTTGTGTATGGCAGTCCTACTATGTGGGCTCTAGGGGATCAGCCTTGACAGTAAGCGCCTTTATCTGCTGGTTCAAGTTGCTTGTCCTTGGCTATTGTGTCTGGGTGTGCAGGAAGATAATTTCAGGTGGCATGCATAGAAACTGTTTGTCTCCTTTGACACAAGGTCTCCGGGTGGCCTGGGACTTAACAGTTAGGCTAGACTGGCTGACCTTCAGAGATCATCTTGTCTCTGCACTTCTAGTGCTGGGATTACAAGCGTGCCACTAAGCTCACAATGCTGTTTGTGGTTGTTGTGTTGATTATTTAACATGGGTACCGAGCATCAAAACAGATTCTTGTACTTTGCAAGGCAAGCTCTTTATTGATTGAGCTATCTCTCCCAGCCTCATTTTTTTGTGTATTTGAAAATTTAGGTTTTCATTTTATTTTTGATTATTTTTCTTATAATCATTTTTCAGATACTTTTTGGGAAGGAATATATATATGTGTATGTGTGTATGTGTGTGTGTGTATATGTGTGCGTACATGTGTGTTTGGCACACACACGTGTTAGGTTGTTGTGTATGTACATGAAGATTTGCATGTCTTCTAGAATGCCTCTTTTACCTTATTTTTGTTTTGTTTTTTTGTTTGTTTTTTTTCAGAGACAGGGTTTCTCTGTGTAGCCCTGCCTGTCCTGGAACTCACTCTGTAGACTAGGCTGGCCTCAGAAATCTGCCTGCCTCTGTTTGACTCTAACTCAGATTTGCCTGCCTTTGCTTCCTGAGTGCTGGGATTAAAGGCATGTGCCATAGTGCCTGGCTCATTTTTTGGTTTTTGAAGGTATTTTACACTGCAGTCAGACTGGCCCGGAACTCCCCCCCCCCCTCCCCAAAAGGGTTTCTCTGTATAGCCCTGGCTGTCCTGGAACTCACTCTGTAGACCAGGCTGGCCTCAAACTCAGAAATCCGCCTGCCTCTGCCTCCCAAGTGCTGGGATTAAAGGCGTGGGCCACCACCAACCGGTGGCCTGGAACTCTTGAGTGCCACCATTTGTCTGGAACCAACAGTAATTTTCCAGGCTCAGCAATCCTCAAACATTGGTTGTCTTTAATTGCTTTTTCTTTTTATTTTTTTTTGTGGCAGGTACTCATTGAACCAGAGTTTGTAGATTCAGCTAGACTAGCTGTGTAGACAACCCAGGAACCTTCTCCATCTTTCCAGTACTCTGGGACTCTAGGCGTGTGCTTGGTTTTTTACATAGGTGCTTAGGTTTTGAACTCCGGCTTACTTTAATGAGTGAATCATCTCTTCAGCCTCTTACTACATATGTATTCAGAAATTTATGGACTGCATTTTTTCCCCTCACATGTACTCCAAAATAGAGTATCCTGGACCTAAAGGGATGGTGAGACTTGTCACTCACCCATTATAAAACTGCTATCTGAAATAGGAAGGGTTAAAGATGTTATCTTCGGTCTTCTTGGTTCATCTGTCCCCAGAGTAATGTGTCTCATTTTAAACTTAGGCTGAATAAAGACAATAAAAGTCCCACAGTTAAGACCAATACATGATGCCAAGTGTGCTGGCATATATCTTTAGTCCTACCACTAGGGAGGCAGATCTCTCAGTTCCAGGTCAGCCTGGTCTACATAGTGAGTTATAAGCCATTGAGTGCTACAAAGTGAGAGTTGTCTCAAAAGGAAAAGTAATTAAGAGCATGTGCTGTAGCACTGGAACATTGGTTAGAAGCACTGGCTGTTCTTCTAGAGGACCTGGGTTCAATTTTAGCACCTACACATCAGCTCACAAAAGTCTGTTATTCCAGTCCCAGAAGATCCCAGTGCCTCCGAGAACACTGTACACATGTGCACAGACATAAGTGACAGTAAACACCCACCCACACAAAAAGTATAACAATAAAAAAACAAACCTAGACCCAGGTAGCCAATGGCCTGTGGAGCATCATGCCTAAGTTTTATTGTGACTCCTGTGATCCGTATCTTACCCACGATTCTCCCGTCTGTGAGGAAGACACACTGCAGTGGTCTGAAACAAAGAGAATGTGAAAGACTATTACCAGAAATGGATGGAAGAGCAGGCCCAGAGCCTGACTGACAAAACAATGGCTGCATTTCAACAAGGAAAGATCCCTCCAGCTCTGTTCTCTGCTTCTCCACCTGCAGGGGCTATGATCCCACCTCCCCCCGGTCTCCTGGGTCCTCCTCGGCCTGGCATGATGCCTGCACCCCACATGGGAGGCCCTCCCATGATGCCAATGATGGGCTCCCCTCCTCCTGGGATGATGCCTGTGGGACCTGCTCCTGGGATGAGACCACCCATGGGAGGCCACATGCCCATGATGCCAAGGCCTCCAATGATGAGACCTCCTGCCCACCCTCTGATGTTGTCCACACGGCCTGGCATGACCCGGCCAGACAGATAAGAGCAAAAGTGCTCTTTATTATTTCTTGCTCTGTTTCACCTGGAGATCTTGGTGCTGAGCCTGAGTGTTGACTAGATACTTGACAAGGAAACTTCCCTTCCTAACAGAGAGACTACTTTTGGAGGGAGAAGTGATACAAAAAAGTGCGGTTTTCACATATATTGTGAAATGTGAAAATAAAATCAGCTCTTTTAGTTAAAGCAAAACAAAACAAAAAACAAAACAAAACAAAACCCCACTGTATAGGGTTGGAGAGAGAGATATAGAGTAGGTTTTTCTTTCTTTCTTTTTTTTTGTTTTGTTTTGTCTTTTGCTTTTTTGTTGTTGTTGTTGTTGTTGTTGTTGTTGTTGGTTTTTCGAGACCTCGAAGTCAGCATTCTGCCCACCTCTGCCTCCCAAGTGCTGGGATTAAAGGCGGGTGCCACCACTGCCTGGCTTGTTTTTTTTTTTTTTTTTTTTTTTTTTTTTTTTTTTTTTTTTTTTTTTTGTGAAGATTTTGGTCCAGTGCCCTCTTCTGGTTCTGAATACAGAGCATATATAGAATACATGCAAGCAAACCACTTACACATTAAAAAAAATCTGTACAAGCAAAAATATAATGCATTTTTGTCAGAAACAAAACATATAACCAAGCCAACAAATGGCAAACAAAAGGTCAGGGATTTGGGATTATAACTGAAGTAAATGCTTATCCAGTGCATTTGAGAAGACCAGTTTCCCAGTTACCACTTGTCCTTGGTTGGCTAGGCAGCACATCCTGTTAGTGGCACATGATGGGCAAACTGATCCACTGGCTATCACAGTGAAAACAGAGAAAGAGGCCAAGCCCTCCGGCTCCACATCCTGCCGGCCCCATGGTCCCATAGTTGGTGACCCAGAGACCCCCCTCTTCCTATTGGGACACCGGGTACTGACCAAGCTTTGTCATATAGACTGGTAGGTACTTAAGATAACTGCAGGGCTAGGCTATTTGCCTGGAGTCTCTCCAGTGTCACAGAAAAAGGGACAACCAGCACCCCTCACAGCAGCTTGTTAAGTGCTCAGTTCTCCCAAGCTGCTTTCTTAACCACAGCCTCGAACAGTTCCCTGTGTGAACACAGTTGACTTCCCTTTCCTAACATGATATAGAAAGTCCATTTGTTGATTACACATCTAAGTTGTCAGAAAAAGCATCGTAGCAGCCAGAAAGATAGAGCTATGTTATCAATCTGTGTTCATTTCGTCTTAGGTGCCTTTGGCTAGGTAGCCAGGCTGCCTTTGAACCTGGCTGAAGCTCCCTGCCTGTTTTCAGAGTGTGGGGCTTACTTGAAGTCAGTGTGAACTTTTGCTTTTGGCATTATTTTAATTTGAATTTTATGCATTATTACATATTTAATTTGTGTTTGGGTTTTGTACCTACATGTATGTCTTTTTCCTCTGTGTGTGCCTGGTGCCTTCAGAGGTCAGATTCCCTGGAACTGGAGTTAACAGAGTTGTGAGCCGCCATGTTAGTCCTCTGAACCCAGGTCCTTTGGAAGAGTAGTAAGTGCTCTGACCGTCAAGCTATCTTCCCAGGCTTCCTTCCTCAGTTTTTTTATAATAGTGAGCTTTGTGTTACACAGCCATTGTAAACTCAACTTGGGTGTGGTGCTGTGCACTTTGGAGGCCAAGGCAGGAGTATCATGAGGTCCATACCAGTCATGGCTAAGTGGTGAGTTCAGGACAGCTTGGGATTTATAGTGAGAGCTTGTTCTATATAAAACAAGAGATACAAGACAACAGAAACACTGGTGGGCAGAGAATGCAGCTCTGAGGTAGAGCAGTGGTCAAGGTCTGGGCTCTACCCCTAGAATGAAAAACAAAACAAAAGACCAAAGACAACATTCAAGCTGGGCCTAGTGGTACATACCAGATTCTATAACCTAGGAACCTGAGGCAGGGGGATTTCGATTTTGAGGCTAGATGGAAGACATAGTGAGGTAAAATATCATATCTATAGGTAGAATCTGTAAGGAGTTGGGGGAAAATATCAAAATATATTGTATAAAAATTTTAAAAATAAGAATGTACATTAAACAAGTAACCAAGAAAGACACACGGGTGCTCTGCTGGTTATTCGAATCTGGAACATTATAAATTTGATTGAAATTTGAAAAATAAAATGATACACAATGCTTTTATAGATGGGCATTATAGAAAATGACAGGGAGATGCAGGTTTCCTGACCCTGCCTGCTGTGCATGCTACCAGCCCACTGAGCTGGATCGAGTGCAGAGTGGTACAGAAGTGTATGCAGCATGTTTTAGGTTTTCCCCGACAGCTGACATTGATAGCTTTACTTGCCATTGATGTATACTTTCAGTTTTTTTTTTTTTTTATCTGAGACAGGGTTTCTCTGTGTAGCCCTGGCTGTCCTGGAACTCACTCTGTAGATGAGGCTGGCCTCGAACTCAGAAATCCGCCTGCCCCCCAAGTGCTGGGATTAAAGGCGTGCTCCACCACCGCCTGCCTTTGTGATTTTTTTTTAAAAAAAGACATAACATTTGCATAATGCTGAGAAGTAAAAATTCAATTGCACGTCAGGATAAACTTTTATTAATTATTTTCTAAGTAAAAGTTTTGGATTTCCTACTCCAAGTTAGGCCTTTCCTGGTTTTGGTCAGGGGAACTGTGAGTCTATGGTCTGTAAGAGCTTGTCTTCCTTTAGACCTTTGTTCTAGGTTTGGGTTGTTGGGTACTTGGCGTCTGGCATTATTTGTATCATTTTAAGCAGTTAAATGGTTTTTACACATTATCAGGAAGGACCTTTTAGAACTAATGTTGGTATGAATATTATACATATTGAATTACATTTCTGTGTAAAAAATAGAAATATTTTTCATATTTATGTGCCAGAATCCCAGGAGCTTGCCAGTGCTTTCTTGCTAACTGTGTGGAAATTGAATCCTCTTGCTTCTTAGTAAATAAATACCCTCACCCTCCTTCTTCTCCCAGCCTCGTGCCAGGCTTTGCCTGCAGCTGCAGTGGTAGGCATTGTTCAGGAAGTGACCTTGGCTCGCATTAATCAAATTCAGAACATAGAAGATTCTCGCTAACGTGCTGACTCAATGTAAAATTTCCTGTGAAATGAGGCCATCCTGTAAAAAGAAGATTCTTCAAATTAAACATGTGCACGCACGTGCTTCTGTAGGCTGTGTTAAAATGAACAAACTAGATGTATTTTAAAATTATATCATGGGAGTTTTGAAGTTATTATTATACAAAATTATTTGTATTTTTGTTCAACTTAAAATTATAATATCACTGATTTTATTCGTGGTCCGAAACATGTATATCAAGTTGTGCTATAGAGTTTCTGTGTAATGAAGACAGTATGCTGTACTCTGGGCCTCTGGTTGTTGTATAGCAAGCGAGCCGTTATAATATATTGGCTACAAATTGCATTTCAGAATAGCTGGTATTTGATGATTTCAGTTTGGATAGAACCTACTATACGGCTACTATAGTAGCCGATGGTGGTGCCTGTATGGGTCCCAAATCTAAACTTGTAAAACTGCTAAAGTCCAACCAGTTTGTATATAAGTTGGCTTATATATAAATTAGGATTTACTAGATCATTTCGATAGTTTGTACAGCTGTTTTCTCCTTGTCTTGTGGCCTTCAAGGAATGGTGGCGCACACCTGTAATCCCAAGACTTTGAGACTGGGACAGGAGGATTGCTGCTGTTTTCCCACCATTTGGGACTATATAGAGAGATTATCTTAAACTCCCTCCCACAACCATCCCTTTAAGAAAAAAAAAAAAAAAAAAAGACAGACCAAAACCGAAACAACTCCAAATTGTCCTGCTGGCTTCAAGCTCTTGGGCCTCAATGCCCTGCTTCCTTATTGCCCTGGGGAGGAGAGAGAAAGAGGTGGGGTGGGGGTGGGATGTGGTTGTGCCTGCCCTGTTATCTCTATCTTGGTCCTGCCCACTGTTAGTACAGAACGCTGAAAGCAGTGGTGAATGAATTAGCGTATTGATTTTTTGCATTTGTAGGAAATTTATATAAAAAGCAATCAAGAGGCTAGCTCTGCAGAAAGGCTTTTGAGTTTGTTCCACTCCGAGGCTGCACTGGGTCCTGGAGGGTTGGAGAGAGCACAGGGACACACATGGCCCCTGAGAAGCTTTAGCTGTATTTCTGTAGACACTTCTTGTGAAAATGGTGGCATACTGCAGTTTATCACTGACCTGAGGGAGTCAGAGCCTAAACACTCAAATTGACGGGCTTCTCAAAGCATTTGCAAGGAACGAAACGGGTATCATCTCTCATTTATAGGTTGTTGGTAGAATTGAAGCGTCATGGAAGAAAATCTTTTCTTAACATATCCCAATTATTTCTTTGTCTTTATATCATTATCGGTTGGTTTGTTGGATGCTCTAAGATAAAGAAATTTTGACTTGAAGGAGAAAAGGGATAATTATCAAATCATTTTTCTGCTCAAACAGCAGTTTAAAATAAATTAGTCACCTGAACTTAGGGTGTCCGCTGCCTTTTTTTTTTTTTTTTACCTTTCCTTCTTAAGAGAAGCCAGGGAGGAACAACAGCAGCGGTCGTGGTAGCCAGGGAGTTAATACTCCTGCAGCCCGGAGGGTCAGCGCACTCTCTGTTTGCTGATTGGCTGCTAAAAGGTGAAATTGAAACCACTGTAAACTTTTGACCCTGTAGCAGTTCCTGTGGAAAGCCTTCTACTGGTGGAGCCTGCTCACCTCCCAGCCCCACTCCCCCCCCTTTTGCCTGTATTTATTTTGTGTGATCCTGCAGGACTCTACACAGCTTTTCCGAGAGGGAGAGAGAGAATGAGGGAGAGAGAGAATGAGGGAGAGAGAGAATGAGGGAGAGGGAGTGAGGGAGAGAAGGGAAGAGGGAGGAGTCCAGAGCCAGCAGCTGCACGTTGCTTGCTGACAAGCCTGCTGCCTTTCTATAACTAGGTCCTTGCTAACCTAAGCTCAGCAGAGAGGGGAGGCCAGTTCCTAGATCCCTCACTCTGCACTAGACTTCTGTGCTCTTTTCTAGCTGCTCAGATGCAGGAGAGCGTGCCCCCCAACTCTGGACTCTTTGATGTTGGAATTAAAGGCATGTGCCACCCACCCAGCATTTTCACAAACAGTTTTTATTTATCCTTTTTTTGTCCCCCTCTGAGGCTACATGTAGTCTGTGTTTGAGCAAAATGCAAGGCATCACTTCCTGGCTGTGCTGAGCTAAAAACTTTCACTTTTAGTTACCTTCATGCATTTCATTTCTATATCCTGTCTTTTAGATGCCCAACATTATATATGTATTACTGGAGTGGCTTAGCTTGCTGCCAAGGCTGATGGGCTGGGGCCCCATAGTGTTAGAGAGAACAAATAAATATCTGGAAGTTTTTCTTTGACTTCAACATTTCTGTGATGGGGTAGGCACAGGCACACATACATACGAGTAAATAAAAACATTCTCTAAGCTGTGTGTTAATCCCATTTGCTTTTTCAGGGGTGGGGCTGGTCCTAAGATTGAACTTAGTTTTTTGTACATGTTGGCACCTCTACATTGATCTGTCTCCAACTCACAATTTATTTTTGAGAGAGGATTTGTCTATGTAGCCCAGGCTGGAGTTGGACTAATCATTTTTTATGCCTTGGCCTTTGCAGTTTTTGGATTGCAGATGACAATGCTTGTCTCTCTTGCTTTTCAGTGTGAGGAATTAACAGGCATTGATTGTAAATCTAGGTAATATTTGCAGAAATTGCCTGATTTCACTAGTTATTTTTGGCAGAAATAAGCAGTTTTGATTTTGTCTTAATTTCCCATCTCTCTCACCCCCAATATATTTATTTATTCACTTTACATCCCGATTGCACCCCTGCCTTCCTCACATAGCCCTCTTCCCCTCTCCTCTGATGAGGGAGAAGGTCCCCCCATCCATACATCCATTAGCCCACCTTGGCACATCAGATCACTGCAGGACCAGGCACATCCTTTCCCACTGAGGCCAGACAAGCAGCCCGGTTAGAGGAGCAGGATCCACAGTTGGGCAACAGCCCCCACTGCAGTTCTTGGGGGACCCACATGAAGACCAAGCTACATATCTGCCACACATGTGGTGGGGTCCTAGGTCCAGCCCATGCATGTTCCTTGGTTATTTGCTCAGTCTCTGAGAGCCCCTAAGGGTTGCCCATTCCATGGGGTTCATACCCCTTACCCTGTTCATCCTCTTGTCCACGGCATGGTGTCATCAGATGGTCACTTCAGCAGTATTGTTGTTTTAGAAAGTTATAGTGCTTGCTTGTACCTGCTTCTGCTTACCCACAATTAATAGTGGCACCATGACTTTATTTTTATAGAATTTGTTTTTATTATTTTGAATTATGTGTGTACGTATCTGAATGTGGGCACAGTGCTACCTGAGGCCAGAGATGTAAGATAGAAGTCTCAGGTGGCTGTGAGTGGCCTGATGGTGGGTATTGGGAACTAAGCTCAGATTTCTTAATATGGTGATATAATAATGAATATTAGATATTTGATATATGCTTTATTATATGCTCTTAACCACTGAACCATCTGTTCCATCCTGTGATTTTTCTGTTTCCTTTCCTTCCCTTCCCCTCCTTTCCCTCCTCCCTCTTCCCTGTCCCTCTCCTTCACCCTCTTCTTTCCTCCCTCTCTTCCCCAAGCCCCTTTCCCCCTCCTTCTCCCTGTCCAGTCTGGAATTTACTCTGTAGACCAGGCTGGCCTCAAACTGAAAGAGATTGGCCTTCCTCTGCCTCCCAAGTGTTGGGAGTGGAGTTGTGCACCACCATACCTGCTTCATGAATTCTATATATTGCCATGTGCCAACACAGTACTGACATGCAGCAGACATGCAGCAAGCATTTAATTGAAATTTTCTTGCACAAGGGCATTTCAGAAAACTGTCTTTTCAAAGGTTGTTTGAGGAAGCCAAGGCTGTTGCTTTCATGTATCTTTAAGAATGGATTTGTCTAGAACTATACTTACATTTGTAAGGAATTAAATGACTACAGAAAATGTGAGGCCAGGTTGGTCTTTCTCTTGTGCATCAGAGTGGTAGTGCACAGTATAAGCCCCACTGTCCTCTTCATTGTAAATGCTGTGCTTAACTTTTTAACAAAAATTACAAGGATTGCTACGACAAAGCAGGCATCTAGTCTGATTCCCAGAGGAGAGAGACTTTGTGCATGGTGGCCTTCACACATGAAGGGGGGGATGGGATAATCTAGGCAGGACTGATACAAATGCTTAATTTAAAGAAGAGACTGTAACTGCCTCCTCCTTTTGTCCCTAGGATCAAAAGATTTGCTGAACAGTGGACTCCGAGATCCGTAAAACAAAGCTCCTACCGACCTCACTGAGCAGGCATCAGGTAATTCTCGTGCTTCCTTCACCCGACCGATCGCTGTAATTTTCCTTCTCAGTTGACCTGCCTGGAGGCGCTGCTTTCTCTGCTTAATGTGTGTCTTATGATGGTTGAGCAGGTGGGCCTAAGACTGAGGGACACATAGGTGTGTGTGTCTATAGAATATATATAGTGGGGCAGGAAGGAAAGCAGCCCTGCCTACCTCTCTGTGAATATTTTCTGTGAAGGTTTTAGTTAAAATTGGAATCTGCCTGGCGCTTATGTCTTAGTCCCCAAAGAGGCAGGCCAGGCAGGCTACCAGGTGAACACCATCTAAAAAACAAATTGGAATCAGTCTCAACCTGTTTGCTATTTTTCTCAGATTGCTGGTGCAGACAAGTGGCATTTTATCTACTCCTGTTTTTAACCTTTAATAGTACATCAGAATAGTAAAATGAGGATAGAAAACCTGTCTGACTGCCCAGAAGCAGTTATGATTTGCCCAGCTGGTGAAGTTTGTATTTATTTTCCTGCAAGCTCTTGCCTAACTGGCCCTGACATGGAGGCCTCTGAACCCCGCCCTCCTCGGGTGCGTTTACTGAGCGGCGTTTATCTGATTTGCTAGTCTCCTGCGTTCACTTTTGTCCCACTCTCTCTTTCTAATTTTAGCCCTCTGTATGGCAAGAGCATGGTGATGTCACACAGGACGTACTTATGTCCTCTTGCTGCTTCTGGTATCTGCTGTTGCTACCCATTTGTAATTTTGCTACACAGTTTTGTTGTGTTCACCTTCTTGTTTGTTGCACTCCCCCCCCCCCAAAAAAAAAAAAACAACAAAAAAACCCCAACCCCAAATCACACAAGAAGGGACAGTGCCTGGGGTACTTCTCAGTGTTCTTGCTACCATCTGGGAATGCTTCATGTGCTCAAGCTGCAAGCCTAAGTATCAAACTCAGTTAGGAACCTATCTATTCCAGTTTCTTTTTGTATTGTTTATGCTAAAGAATTGATCCAGAGCTTGTCACCTCGAGTGTCCAGTCAGCTTGGTCCTCAGGGCTTTTGGATGGCGCCACCTACAGCTAGGATAAGTCTTTACCTTGCCATTAAAAGCCCACTTGCCAGCTCTGGAAGAGTGCACAGATGCACCCAGAGGTGTGCTGGTCCACCCTAGGCACTGGTGGCTCAGTCAGTCAAGCTGTCAGTCAGGATGAACCCTCACAATATAGTGGATACAGAAATACAGTGTGGGTAGAGTAGTTACTTTTCAATATAACAATTCACTTAAAATTCTCCTGATGGGTTTGTAGTCATGACACCTGCTGCCTGAGTTTGATCTCCAAGACCCACATGGTGGGAAGAGATCCCAAGTTGTCCTTTGACCCCTAAATACACCATGTTTTCTTTTTCCATGCAAAGTAAATATCATTAAGATGTTCTGGTTATAGTGAATGAATGTGAGCAAAATTATCACTGGCTACTGACTACTAGGTTGTTAAGACTGCATTTATCCCTGTCCTTCATTTTAATTTGAAAAATTGCTTTGATTATCTGCTATCTTACTAAAATACAAGCCCCACTGATGGGAAGCTATAAAGTTTGCGGCTTTAAAGCCAAATTATTCAACTGGTGTTTAAGCTGATTTTGCTTGGCATGTATGGATCAACTGGGTGTATGCCAGTTTCCTGCTTAGATATAACAAGTCTCAGCATCAAGCCAGGTAGCACAGGCAGCCACTTTTGGATGTGGTCTTTCTGGAAGTTTTTGTAATGATCAGTTTGTATACTTACAGTTCTTAGGTTCTTTCCATCTCTGTGTTTCTGTGGTTGGTGGATCTGGTTCTTCATGTAAATAATCTTTCCTTCTAATTGCTTCTCCCCACTCATAAAAACACAAGGTTGCTCTTGAGATTAACAGATAGGAGAGTCTTACGGGTGGCCCAGGCTGGAGAAGATAATAGGGCCGAGAGCTCAATGGCCATCTTCCCTCAGCCCTTTGAGCACTCTTATTACAGGGGCACGTGGCAGTGCTGAATGCTGAGAGTGCTTTCTAAAGGAGATGTTTGTGGGCATAATTAAGAATACCTATATAATCCTTCTTTTGTGATTTAGCCCAGGTTGTAACCCCAGCATTTTAGAGGCCAAGGTGGATAATTGTAAATTCAAGGCCAGCTAGGTCTTCCTGATGAGTTTCAGAGCAGCTGGGGTCATAGACCTTATGTGTAAAAGCCAAACCAAAGCACTCTCATCCCGAACTTAAAACAAACAAGTCCAGTCTTGGATTTGCCTTTGATGACCTGCGAAGTACATATTTCTGTTTTCTGTCCCTGGCCCACTAAGTCTTAGGATGAAGCTTTTTGTTTGTTTGTTTTAAAATCGTGTTTCCCTGAAGTCCTGGCTGTTCTGGAACTCACACTTGTAGACTAGACTGGCTCTTGAATTAGAGATCTGCCTGCCTCTGCTGAGTTCAAAAGCATTGGCCACCAGTGCATGGAAGGTGGGATGACGTCTTAGGTGTGGTCAGGGTTATTGCTGGGGATGTCAGCCTCTCCAAGTTAACAACAATAAAATTTAATGCAGTGTATGTAGTTGGGTCATATTTTTGTGTCTCTCCTCCCCCCCCCCCCCCCGCAGTATGCCTTCTCCTAAGAAGAAAACCAGAAGAGATAAAATCCAGTTGCTTCTATTGGCAGTTCTTGACTAGCATTAGATGGCTTGCTGATCGGGAGGGCAAGCCTGTGAGGAAGAGTCAAGGACTTGATACCATAGCTTAGGCGTCCAGTCCAGTCCAGTCCAGTCCTTGTTTTCCCTTGTTATTTTGATGGGTGGAGTGAATTGTGTTTTCTCTCTGTTACAGTTGAGCTCTTCCTTCTAGCCCACTGTCTGAGGATTAAATGGGAGTAATAAATGGTATGTATGTATCTGCACCGTCACACAGATGTCAGATGAACTATTCACACCTTGCGATTTAAAAACTAAATTAAGCAGTATTTTGTGTGTTTTGCTCTATGATGTATATTTGAGGTATTCTTGTGAACTTTTAGAACTTTATTTGCTCCCCATGTGTCTGTCACTGAATAAGACACGTCTGTCCTTTCACTTTCCTGTTTTTTTTCAAATTACTACATATCGTATGTATTCTTGGATATTTGTGTATCTTTAGACATTTATTTAATGTGTTCTGGGTGTTTTGTCTGCATGCATGTCTGTGCCCCATGTGCATGCACTGCCTTTAGAGGTCAGATGTCCTAGAACTAGAGTTAGGAGCTGTCTGTCATATGGGTGCCTCCTAGGACTTGAACACCCTCTCTCTCCCCAAGTCTTCGAGAGCGTCTGTGCTCTTAACTGCTGAGCCGCCTCTCCAGCCCCTGGATTAGCTTTAAAATAATAATGATGATGATAATAATATGGGTCTGACATACTTGCCTTTTAAATTTAATGATGGTTTATATTCTCAGTGATTAATTTTTTTCTCTTCCCCGCCCCCCTTTTTTTGGGGGGGGAGGGATAGCTTCATGAGGACTTTTATTCAGACCTGGGTTTGGTATAATATTGTGATATAGCAGCATATTTTGTGCTTAGCCCTCCAGTTCTGAGGATCAAGCCTTTGCTGGGCAAACACCCTACTGTTAAGCTGGACTTCTCAGCCTTCATCTCAGGTATTTTTTTCCCCTTCTTTCTTTTGATATGAGGTCTCACAAATTGACCTTCAGCCTAATTATATATCTGGGCTGATCTTCAGCTTCTGCTCGTCCTGCCTCACATGCTGGGATTACAGGCGTGTGCCATCCTCTTAGCTCACTCTAGATTTTCAAAACCTTTAAAACCAGTTTTTACACTCACGGTTTAAAACATGCACTGTAACTTAGTGACTCTTCTATTTAGGGCCAGTTAAGTGGTTTCATTACAATGGGAAAGACATAGCTATTTTTACTTGGAATGATGTGACTGCTTTTTAAAAAGAATATTTTAAATTTATTCTTTTAGAATGTCATGTTAATGCAATATTTTTGATCATATACATTCTCAACTCTCCTAACTCCTTTAAGAGTCCCCAGTATCTCCCCTTCCAACTTCCTTATCTTCTTAATTTATTTATTTTGCTATTATTATTTTGAGACATGGTCTCACATTGTAGTATAGAATGGCCTGTAACTCATTATGCAGCCCAGGATGGCATGGAGGTCTTAGCAGTTCTCCTGTGTGTTAGGTTGCAGGTATGAACCATCACCTCCAGCAGCACCTTCAGTTCTAAGTGAAGTTCTAACTTCCAGTTCTTTCATGAGAGGCAGATTGCTGACAGCGATGTAGAGATTTGGAATGTAGAGTGAACTTACTAAAGCAAGAGCATTGTATTTTGAGTAAAGTATTTACAATAAAAGTAGCTTTGGGCCCACGAAGATTGCTCAGTGGGTAAAGAAAGGCCTTCCCATCTGAGTTCCATTGCTATAACACTCATAAAAAGCTAGGCACACTGGCATATGCCTGTAATTCCAGCACCCCTGAGGGGACATGGGAGTAGAGACAGGAGAATCCTCCTGGAGTCCGGGGGCAGGTAGATAGATGTAGAAGCAGAAAGGAGACACTGCCTTAGCAATGTGTAGTATGTTGTACTGTGGCACGTGCTTTTGGCATGTGCACCAGACTCTTACCCCCAAATAAACTAATAATAGCAGCTTACTTAATTATTACCATTTTTAAAGTTTTTTGAGGTCCAATTTTGGCTATGGTACCTTAGCTAGACTGGCACTTGATCTGTAGCTCATCGTGGACTCTTGAACTTGGGACAGTCCTTCTACCTGAACTTCCCAAGTGCTGGGATTACAAGTGTGCACTTCCCTGGCTGACTGAGCATAGGCCACATGCTGTACAGAACGCTTTAGAAAGAAAATTTGTTTTGAGAATCATGTTTCATTCCTCAGGTCAGACCAGGGGTTGAGGTAGTTTCCTTTAAGTGTGATATTTTTGGAATATGTAATGAATGCTTCAGAATTTATGTGTATGTGTTTTGGTTTTGGTTTTTTTGTTTTTTTGTTTTTGATACAGGGTCCAAATTATTCTGACTCAAAATGTTTTTAACTTTTTATTCAAGTGTGGCATTACTCCTGAAATGTAAAATTTATCTTTTTAAAGTCATTTATTTTATGGTTATTAATGTCTTGCCTGCATGTGTGTAATGTGCACCATGTGTGTCTGTTGGGTCCCTTGGAATGGATTACAAATAGCTGTGAGCCACCATGTGAGTGCTGGGAAACAAACCCAGGTCCTTGGCAAGAGCAACAACTGCTTCCAACTACCGAGCATCTCTCTTTGTTTAATACAGTCACCATTTTTCTGTAGAACTGGTTAAATTTTTAGTTTATATTTATGAATGAGTTTTATTCAGAGCTGGACACACACAATGGATCAAGGACAGAGGTTGTATGTAGCTCAGATGGTAGAATGTGGTTCTAAGTTCACACACACACACACACACACACACACACACTCACACTAACATACGCACTTACACACATACGCACTCACATACACAATCACACGCAGGCAGGCACGCATGCACTCACTCAGCCAACACCTCAAATGAATAAACATACAGAACAAGCCTTTGAATCCATGGTAATATACCTCTCTAGATCCTAGCTTTGAAAATTAAATGTAGTTGGTGTAACTCTCAGGCTAACAGTTTAAAGAATGAGCTAATGTCCAGCTTTATTAATGGACATACCCTTTAGGGCCAGACTTTTAATTGCTTCCTTATAATTCTTTGTTTCTAAATCAATTTCCAAAAGAATGTTAGGCTGGGTGAGCTTGAAAACTCTATTAATCCCAGCACCCAGGTAAAGGCCAACAGATCTCTGTGAGGTTAGCTGCCTTACAGAGCAAGCTCCAGGCAAGTCAGTGGCACAGAGGCCCTGTCTCAGAAGGAAAAACTAAGGCACAGTGCTATTTGGAAATTCGTATTGAAAAACTACACTTCTGACCTTGGGTAGATTTGCTGTATGTGATCAGTGCATGCAGCTGGTGGATTCAAAATTGCCCTTTTTAGATCTTTGCTTTGTGGATTAATATGTATCAGACCGGAGTGTGTGGCAGCTGACAGTGATCAAGGATAACAGGAGCCTTAGTCATTTTCACATTTTCAAACAACTTTTAAAGCTTTTCATGTACACACATGTTCAGCATATGTTTCTAAGCTTTAAATGTATCACCATTAATAATGAGAAAGTAAACTCTTAGTGGGCTTGTATATTAAACACATTGCAAGTACACAGGCATCTGAAGATGCTTGTACAATGTAGGGTGTTTGATTCATTTCTGTGGCATTTTCTGTTTGGCCATTTTTAAGACCATTGGAGTAAAAATATAACATCTACACACTTGCAAGGTCACCTACGAGCCAGCCCTTCTTTAATTTCCATATCCTGAAATGTGACCAGCATGTAGAAGGGGGAATTAGGTAGCAGAGCCCTGTAGATCAACTGTGGAAATGTTCTGAAGGGTAGCATGAGTAGAGCTGAAATGAATTTTAATTTTGTTCTTAGCTTTTTAAAATTTGATTGTGATGATAATTAAAAGGGATAGAATAAAACGTGTTGCAGGCTTGTTAAGGAAGGACTGCTCTTTACAGTTGGCACAGGCTTCACATGTCAGAACCTATTGCCTCCTAGAACCATTGGTGTGCAGATCACACTGGTTTGCTGCAGGACAGGAGCATGCTCTGACTGCAGAAGACGAAGCAGCCCACACAGATGTTATTCTGCTGTCTCTGCAGTTGTTGACATGACTCTGCAGGCTTGGCTTCTTAGGTCCTGGGAAGGAGGTAAAAATTAGTTGTATGCATATGTTTTTGTCTGGGTTTTTGATAAGTTGTTCTTATATGTCTTCATAAAAGAATCCTGAGTTTCTTTGGCAGTTCATCAGGAAACCATTTTACTAAGAGTGCCGTATAGTGAAGAGTTACTTTCAGTTTAGTCCTAGACCAGGCTGGCCTCAAACTCAGAGATCTCCTGTCTCTACCTTTCAAGTGCTGGAATTAAAGGCATGCACCACATTGCCAATTATGAGGGGTCTGGAGAGATTGGCTCAATAGCACTGGCTACTCCTCTCAAGGACCTGGGTTAAATTCCCAGCATACATAGTGGTGGCTCACAAACCATTTGTAACTACCATCCCTCCTTGGACACTGCATGCACCTAGTAAGTAGTGCACAGACATACATGCACACAGACACTCATACATAGTCTTAAAAAATCTACTATGAGCATTAACATTGTTTTTATTTCTGTTTTATTTTGTGTTTTGAGACAAGATCTTATTCTGTGGTCCGGGCCTTGCTGGACTTGAGACCAATCTGTAAACTAGGTTGGCCTAGAACTCACAAGAGATTAAAATCATACACCAGAATTCTGGTTTCAAAGATCTGGGTCTTTTTTTATTTTTTATTTTTTTTGGTTTTTCGAGACAGGTTTTCCTGTATAGCCCTGGCTATCCTGGAACTCACTCTGTATACCAGGTTGGCCTTGGACTCAGAAATCCGCCTGCCTCTGATTCCCAAGTGCTGGGATTAAAGGCATGCGCGACCACTGCCCAGCTGTATGTTTTTTTTATTAGATATTTTCTTTATTTACAAGTCATACAATATTTCCTTTCCCAGTTTCCCCTCCAAAAAAACAAAAAACAAAAAACAAAAAAACAAGAACAAACTCCTGTTCCCTCCCCCTCCCCCTGCTCACCACCCCACCCTCTCTTGCTTATTGGCCCTTATTCCCCTACACTGGAGCATAGAACCTTCACAGGGCCAAGGGCCTCTCCTCCCTTTGATGACCGACTTGGCCATCCTCTACTATACATATGCTGCTGGAGCAATTAGTCCCACCATGTGTACTCTATGGTTGGTGGTTTAGTCCCTGGGAGCTCTGGGGGTACTAGTTAGCTCATGTTGTTGTTCGTCCTAAGGGTCGCCCTAAGGTGGACCCTTCAGCTCCTTGGGTCCTTTCTCTAGCTCCTTCACTGGGGACCCTGTATTCAGTTCAGTGGATAGCCGTGAGCCTCTACTTCTGTATTAGTCGAGTACTGTCAGAGCCTCTCAGGAGAGAGCTATATCAGGCTGGATTGTCCTTCCTTCAGTCTCTGCTCATAGTTAGTCTCTGCAACTCCTTCCATGGGTATTTTGTTCCCCCTTTTATGAAGGAATGAAGTGTCCACATTTTGTCTTCCTTCTTGAGTTTCTTGTGGTTTGTACTTCATGTATTCCGATCTTCTAGGCTAATATCCACATATCCACTTATCAGAGAGTGCATACCATGTGTGTTCTTTTGTGATTGGGTTACCTCACTCAGGATGATGTCCTCCAGATCCATCCATTTCCCTACGAATTTCATAAGTTCATTGTTTTTAATCGCTGAGTAGTACTCCATTGTGTAGATATACCACAATTTCTGTATCTTTTTTTTTTTTTTGGAGACAGGGTTTCTCTGTGAGCCCTGGCAGTCCTGGAACTCACTCTGTAGACCAGGCTGGCCTCGAACTCAGAAATCCGCCTGCCTCTGGAAAGGCATGCACCACCACTGCCCAGCTCAAAGATCTATTTTTAAAAACAACATTAATAGGTAGCAGCATTGTTGGAACAAAAGCCTATGTCTGCTAAACACTGAAGTTTTGCTATTGGAAACAGGGTTTTAAATTACTTTTATGTTGTAAAAATGCTAGATTTCCATTTTTAAGAAATGGAGTTGAAATTCAGAGATGAAAACTTGGTAGGTTCCTGGAGTATAGACGTCAGCTCTGAGTTGGGTCTGAGGTTCTCCTCTTCCCTGGCTTTACTTAGTTTGTCTGATAAGTCAGTGTGATTCAGTGTGTGCATGTGCCTGCTGAGTGTGGGGACCAGCCTTATCTGCTAGGCTCTGACTTCTTCACATAGTATCCATGTCAACCAGATCAGTTTAACTAGGAGGTACTAGGACAATGATGTTTCTTCTTATTCTTTGTGATTTATAAAAACTAATATTTTTTTCACATTTATATGTGTGTGCTCATGTGCAAGTGCACCCCTCCTTGAACATCAGTTCTTTTCTTATTAATCCTGGGTATTTATTTCTAACTTGATTAGAAAAATTTATTTTATATGGTTATTGAATGTCTTATTTTCTTGAATCTCTTGGCCCTCTTAATTCAGTTTTTTTTAAAAAAAAACTTATATTGTAGCCTACAATCTTCATATTGGGTGTGGAACAATTTGTTTATTTACATATTTTCTTTATTGTTCTTGAGACAGGTTCTTTCGGTGTAGCTGTGGCTGGCTTGGAACTTGAAATGTTGACCACGTTGGCCTTGAACAGGAGATCAGCCTGCCTTTTACCTCCTGAG
This sequence comes from Montemys delectorum, assembly GCA_019843815.1. Classification (NCBI taxonomy): domain Eukaryota; kingdom Metazoa; phylum Chordata; class Mammalia; order Rodentia; family Muridae; genus Montemys; species Montemys delectorum. Next base: position 44,904 of record JADRCD010218986.1, read on the forward strand.
TGCTGAGATTGAACGAGGGTTTTATTTAGTGTGTTGGCTTGTCTGTGCTGTGGCGTGTATGTGAGGGTCACAGGACAACTTTTAGGAGTTGTCCTTCTTTCTGGGAGACTGTGAGTCTGTGGGATTTCTGGAGGTTTGAGCTCAAGTCATCATCAGGCTTGGTGGCCAGGCAGGTACTTTGTCACCTCATTGCAGTCTTGACCCACTTCCCCCACTTTTAATTTTGAGATTGAGTCTTACATAGGCCTGAGGCTAGCTAAATAGGCTAGGCTGTCTGGCTAGTGAGCCCCAGGTATCTTCCCCATCCTGCATTTTGTGTGTGTGTGTGTGTGTGTGTGTGTGTGTGTGTGTGTGTGTGTGTGTGAGAGAGAGAGAGAGAGAGAGAGAGAGAGAGAGAGAGAGAGAGAGAGAGAGAGAGAGAGACAGACAGACCTCCCCTATCCCTCCAGCATGGGCAGGGGCATTGTAAGTGTACATCACTGCCCCTGGCTTTTACGTGGATTGAAGTATTGAGTTCAGACAAGCATTTTACTGGCTGAGCCATTTGCTCTGCATTGAAACACTTTAAAAAAAAAGGTTTATTAATTTTTGCTTTATGGGTGTTCTGCCTACACATTATGTCTGTGGATCATGTGCATAATTGGTGCTTGTGGAGGTTAGGAAGAGGGTGTTAGAGCCCCTGGAATTGGAGTTGTGAGCTGCACTGTGGGTTTTAGGAATTGAAGCCAGGTTTCCACCCCCTAAAATACTTTTGTTTTGTAACTTTCTGTATAGAACAGGCTGGCCTTAATTAAACTCGAGATCCTTCTGCCTCTGCCTCCCAAGTGCTGGGGTTAAAGGTACACACCACCATTCCTGGCTGGAAATACTGTTTTAGTTTTTGAGTCACCACAAATTCTTTAAGACTAATTTCTTTCTTTTCTTTTCTTTTCTTTTCTTTTCTTTTCTTTTCTTTTCTTTTCTTTTCTTTTCTTTTCTTTCTTTCTTTCTTTCTTTCTTTCTTTCTTTCTTTCTTTCTTTCTTTCTTTCTTTCTTTCTTTTGGTTTTTCGAGATAGGGTTTCTCTGTATAGCCCTGGCTGTCCTGGAACTCACTCTGTAGACCAGGCTGGCCTCGAACTGTCTCTGCCTCCCAAGTGCTGGGATTAAAGGCGTGTGCCACCACCGTCCGGCGACTTATTTATTTTTTGTATATGATTGTTCTATCTAAATGTATGCGTATTTGTCAGATGAAGGTGTCAGATCCCAGCATAGGTTGTGCACCACTATGTGGTTGCCAGAAATTGAGCTCAGGACACCTGGAAGAGCAGACAGTGTTCTTAACTGCTGAGCCATCTTTCCAGCCTCAAAAATCCTATTTTTTAATTGAATCAGTGACTGACAATCTATGGTTTTCACGTTTGTATATTTGGCAGACATTATTTTGAAAGTGAGCTAACTAAACTAGCACTTTAGGGGTGAAATCTGATGGTCAATGATAACATTTGGGTTTTTACCTTTAAACATGATGTTGGTGAATTTGATTCATTACTGAATGTCTTCTCCAAATGATCGGTGCTATGAATGAATGTAGATTTAAAAGGACAATATAATAAATCAGGCTGTGGTGGCAGGCAGATTGCTGTGAGTTCGAGGCCACCCTTGTCTACAGAGTGAGTTGTAGGACAGCCCGTCCTGGGGGAAAACAAACAAACAAACAAACAAAAGACTGTATAATGAAATATTATCTATTTAAAACTAAATATCTCTAACTTGAAAGGCCAGCTTTATCTAGTTCTTGGCACTCACTGAAAGTTTGTACATATTTTGTAGTACAGTGAAGTCAAGCCATGCTTTTCAGTGGTGCAGCATGGGCATTCCTTGATAGGATTCAGGTCTGATTGTCAACTGCAAGAAACCAGAACATGCCATTTGAAAATGTGCCTCTTTGAGACAGAGATTATTCAGAGAAACAAACAGTCATGTGGAAGTCAGGGTGGTGTTAGGCCTGGCAGAGCATGGGGCAGGCAGTGTTATGGGGAGTACTGGGTAGGAGGAGGCATAATGCCTGTGGAGGCAACCCCTAACTCCCCAGGCCCCTACCTTATGCCCCTAACCAGCAGATGTTACAGCGCTTTATAGTTTTACTGATTAAGCTTTGTTACCTGGTTGGAGGTAGTTTGACTTATGGCATGAATTGTTTGCTTTGGTGACTGACCATTTGCCTGGTTATGGAGTAAGTCATAGCTTCTTCCATCTGGATCTACTTATGATGCTAGTAGCAAGCCATTTAGCCACTTCCCTATCTGTAGAACAGAACTAATCACATGTGTGTGTGGTAGTGGGGGCATCATGAATAATCAGCCAATGTATGTGAGTTCAATGCCCTACTGCTCTGTCTCATCCACTCCCTCTGTTACTAACTAACCCAAGAAAAGGGAAAGACTTAGCCATTTCTGCCTCTTTATCATTGGGTAAACCTACCTGCTCTCATTTTGGTACATTAAGGTTTTTCTTAGGCCTTAAAACAACTTGCTTAAACAGAACACTAGCATTGATATTTTTCATTCAATCTTTTTTTAAACGTTTGTGTGCCTGTGCATGCACACGTGTCTTAGTCTACAAATGGAGTACAGAAAACCTGGGTTCTTTCCTTCCAGCTTGTGGGTCCCAGGATGTATCTCTGGTTGTCTGGAAGTGAGTGCCTCTGCCCTTTGAGGGCTCTCACTCACTATTTTCTTCCTTTTGGTCAAGTGTGTCCTTGTGCTTTGGGCTAGTTTGCAAGCCTTTTCTCCTCTCTGAACCCTGAGATAACAAGAAAGGAAGTTGGTTAATGTTAAGCTATATACCAACATTTTAATGTTTTTTGAAGGAACCTCTGTCAGTCTTTGTGGTATGCAGCTACACTGAGTTGGTACCACTCCACTGATGCTCATTTCCTGCAATAACATATACAAAGGCAGGGAATGTTTGTATCTGCCCACATAGGCTCCTTCAGATTCTTGTTCATTTTGAGCTTTGTCTAGAGGGTCCTTCTGAGTGACTCAGAAACAGATTAGACTTTTATAGCACAGAAAGGTGCTCTGAGCTGCTGTTCTCTGTGTTAGTAGCATTTATGAATGCCCCGTGTACTGTGCACTGGTCTGTCCTTTACAGCAAAGTCAGACCCGTTGTTGAGAGTACAGATCAAACCACGAACTGCTCTTCAAATAGTTCTCAGCCCATGGGACACAAGGGCAAGAAGATGCTATATAGACTCGTGGAGTAAGTTAAGAAAAGATAGGTATGTAAGTGCTCAGTGCTGCTCAGGTTAAAAATAATCTCTCAATTGATTGGTAACACAGCTAAATTAGCTGGAGTTCTGTCTGTGAAAGAACCACACTTGACTGTTCAACATTGTGTGTCTATCTACATGATGCTCAGTCAGTGTGTAGTCTGACACTCTAGAGGGTTCAAAAGACATGTGTGACCACAGATATGATAGCAAGTGCTTGTCGTCCCAGTATGAAGCAGAGGCAGGAGGAGTGGCGCTCCGGGCCAGCCACAACTATGGGTTTCAGGCCAGTCTGGGCAATGAGGCATTGTCTCAAAACAAACATGACCTACATATTTTAAGTTTGATCATGTGGGTTTTTATTTATTTATTTTTAACTGGCCTTTGTGGTAGCATTGTGCCACCTAGTGGCACACCTGCAGAGTGGCTGGCTGAAATACTAGATGCAACATTGGAGACTTGAGATTCTTTAGAACAGTGATTGTCATGTTCAAGCAAGAGTTTACCACACATGAAAGCCTTCGTAAAAGAGACTTAATAGAACCCTTACATTATAAGCTCTAAAAGAAATACCTTGTATTTATCGTCTTAGTGTTTGAAATGTAACCAAGATAGATTATTTTTCCAGCAGTCAGTATGTAAATAATGGATGCGGTGTGGCTTATGGCAACCCCTGTCGTCTAGAGTGTTATCTGGCTTTGCACCTATGCTTTAAGAAGAGTGTAGGGTAGTTTTACAGTCATGTTGATATAGTCTAGGCTAACTCAGACTTAACGGTGGAAGAGAAATGGTCCAGTAGACAGAAGGGCTACCTAGGAGAAGAGCCTGGGACTGGAGGATGAGTTCTGTTCCCAGCATGCCCACACGGTGAATCATAACCACCTCTTACCTCCAGCTCCAGGGCATTGACAGCCTTCTGTGGCTTATGGGGACACTGCATACACATATGTATATACACATGTAGGCAAAACACTCACTCATACACACAAAATAAAGAAAAATCTTATAGCCTAGCCTGGGCTCATGACTTGAAGTGTTCTTACCAAATCACTGTAAGCTTTTATTACCTGGGTATAAATAAAATTCAGAATTGTTTCAACATTGAAGTCCTGATAGTCTTTTACTAAACATAATTTATTTTGTGAAGTGTATGTTGACACTGGGTCCAGACGGACCTGGGACTTGCTGTGTATACCAGGCTTAGCCAGAATCCTGACTTAGCCTTCTGAGTGCTGGGGTTAGAGGCTTGCACCACCATGCCCAGCATAATTACAAAGCATCTGAGCTCTGAGCTTGTGCAAACACACTCCATTCATAGCAGAAGTGCAGCCATCTACTACGAGACATCATAGAAAATGCCTGTTTCAGTGCTTTAATCTGTCATCTCTTCTTCCGTAGCTGCTGATCTGTGGTCAGGATGAGTGCACTAGGGGAAAGCTCCCTGGATCCACTGGCCAATGAGTCTCGAAAACGCAAATTGCCTTGTGATGCTCCAGGACAAGGGTAGGTGATTGTCTCCATTTCCAGATGGGAGAAGTGGGGTTGATGTTTCTCAAGGCCTGAACGAGGCTGCAGGGATTTCTTCAGTGTATGCTTCGTGCCACCACATTCGATGGTTCTTGTTGGCTGAGTTTAGTTTATTTCACACAAAACTAATGCGCAATATGGGGCGGATTCTGCTTAAAGCTTTCTTGAGAGGTGGGTTGTGGCTTTTTCCAGCCTTGTCTACAGTGGTGAAAAGTGGAGACGGGAACAGGAGAGCAAGTACATAGAGGAACTGGCTGAGCTGATATCTGCAAATCTCAGTGACATGGACAACTTCAACGTCAAACCAGACAAATGTGCCATATTAAAGGAAACAGTGAGACAGATACGTCAAATAAAAGAACAAGGTAATACAAAGTTGGAAAAATTCCCAAGTATTGGACTTCTAATATATATATCCCCCCACCCCACCCCAATTTTGGATCAAGGAGACTGGTTAGAGCCTCACTCATGCTAAGTAAGATTTTACCAAAGTCCCATGAGTTGACCAGCTTCACCTTTTAAGAAACAGTTGACAGAGAATTGACTGAAGACCGATCTGCTCAGTGTAGAATGCTGGTGGGAGGGAAGTGGGGGCCTAAGAGCTATCACGTGAGCAGAAAGGGGACTGGGTGACTTCTACCTTCCTGGGAAACTGAGAGATGAGTGTTCTGCATGTATATATACAGACTGCGTGTGCGTGTGCATGTGTGTAAGGACTGACATAGTGCTGCTCAACGCGATGCTTCCTTCTGTGTCTTCAGGAAAAACTGTTTGCAGTGATGATGATGTTCAAAAAGCTGATGTGTCTTCTACAGGGCAGGGGGTCATTGATAAAGACTCCTTAGGACCGCTCTTACTACAGGTGGGTGTGAGGACTGTGACTGTCCAAAGCATGTTGTGCTTTGGTTGCTTACTATGTGATTTATATAGGGTGTGCGTATATGTTTGTGTGTGTGTGTGTATGGGGGCATTGGAAATGAGGAAAGAGTTTTTGCCCCTGTGGAACAGAGCTCAGTATAACAGCTACCATACAATACCCTCCTGATGCTATATATAATACTGTATTTGCACTGTATACATTATGAATACACAAAAGGAAAGGCTCTCCGTGAGATAGAGTCGCTCGTAATTTCCCAGTCAGTAACATGCAGGGGTGCTGCCTAGAGCATCTAGTGCAGACCCTTTGTGAAATTTCCCATGAGTGCTTGCACAGTACACTATAGCTTTACTTTTTCTTTGTCCTGCTAGAAATTAAACCCAGGGCCTCACTTGCTAGGTGACCATAGTAGGCAAGCATGTTACCATGGAGTGACATCCTCCGCCCTTAGCCCTGTATTCTTGGAGAATTTATTCATGGTGCATGTGCTCTGTGATAGAGCTGCACTCCAGCTTATGAGGCAATTTCAAACATTAAACATATGCATGTTTTTAAAGTAATTGCCTTGAGAAGAGCTGATTAACCATGGTGCAGTGTCTACTTCAGGCTGGCGAGTGCTTCAGCAAGCTTACTTGACAACTGGTCTTTCTTTCAGTGAGTCATTTCAACTACTTTGTTCATTCATTTTAACCTCGTGTTCAGGAACAGACAGTAATTCCTATTTTTTTCTTTTCTCTACTCTCTCTCTCTCTCTCTCTCTCTCTCTCTCTTTCTCTCTTTTTTTTTTTTTTTTTTTTTTTTTTATTTTTTTTAGAGATAATATTTTTTAATATTTTTTTTTTTTTTTTGAGACACATTAGTATAGATCAGGGTGGCCTGAACTACTGCCTCCACTTACTAAATGTTAGGGTTAAGGGTATATGATATGTCATTCCCTACTTGCTTTTTGTTTTGTTTTGTTTTTTGTTTTTTTGTTTGTTTGTTTTTTGTTTTTGTTTTTGTTTTTGTTTTTTTTTTGTTTTTTTTTTTTATGCCCTGAATGTTAATGTTAATAGAAGCAATGGTTGACAGTTGACTCTAATTGTTGGGCTAGTGTTCCCCCCAACCCTTACCCCTCTTACATTTTCTTTTTAAGTAAGGCTGTAGTCGTCTTCTGGTAAGGCTGCAGTGACAAAAATATCACAGAGCAGGTGACTTAGACAACAGACGCGTATTTCTTCAGTTTTGAAGACTGGAACCAAGATGAGGGTGTTGGCAGGGTTGCTTTCCCGAGTCCTCTCTCCTGGGCTCGCTCCATGTGTCAAGGCCTTTTCCCTGACCATGCAAGCCTCCCTAGTGTATTCTTACTTAATCTGTCCTCATAAGGACACCAGTTGTATTGGATTGGCTCCTTGTTAGTACTATTGGCCCTTTAAATGCTCTATTTGCAGGTAGAACCCTAACCTGAACCCTAACAAAAGGGGGGAGGAGGCTAGTGCTTCTGTGGGGTTGGTTTTCATAGTAGTGTGAACACATCCCACTGCAGGCACTGGATGGTTTCCTGTTTGTGGTGAATCGAGATGGAAACATTGTATTTGTGTCAGAAAATGTCACACAGTATCTGCAGTACAAGCAGGAGGACCTGGTTAACACAAGTGTCTACAGCATCTTACATGAGCAAGACCGGAAGGATTTCCTTAAACACGTACCAAAATCCACAGGTGCGCTCTTCTTTTATTTTGTTTGAGAGGAAGACAGGATCCTACTGTGTGGTCCAGGCTAGCTCTGAATCTATGATCATCTAATTCTGTGTTGTTGTCTCATATTGCTGGGATTATAGATGTGTGCTGCCATACTTACTTGGCTTGCATATCAATGTTTAATTTTTCTTAGTTATTTCTTAAGAGATTGCATGTGCTTTTTAGGAAGCCAGAAAATGAGACTTAATAAGTGATTGCCAGCAACATTTTCAGTGTCACCTCAGTGGACTTAAAGTTTTCCATAGTGCCCAAATGTTCAGCAGGACTTGTGGTGAGGCTGAACTTACTCAGATGTCTTGATACTGTCCTTCTGAAATGTTATACGCAGGCGTCACCGCATGGGACTTGTGTAGTAAGAAAAGATAGCTGGACTTGGTTCTTCTGTTTCTACCTAAGGTTTCATGTTGCCCAGGATGCTCTCCAGCCTTCTTTTGTTGGCCCCTTTAGTAGCTGGGCCAACAGCTTGCCCTGCCACACTTTTATAGCATGAGTTCTTAAAGATTTCATATATAAAAACCCCTTACATGTATGTATCTATGTGAATGTATACCATGTGTTACTGCATTGTCATGGGGGCCAGAGAGGACATTAGATTATCTGGAGCTGGAGTTGAAGATGCTTATGAGCTGCCTGACTCTGGTCCCCGGGAAGAGTAACTAAGTGGTCTTAACCAGTGAGCCACCCTTCCATCCCTTAGCTTGAATTTTAAAAAATTTTGTATATATGATGAATGTTTTGCTTGCATGCATGTAAGTGTATCATGTGTGTGCCCAAGGCCAACAGAGTGCATTAGGTTCCTTGGAATTGGAGTTGTGGGTAACTGTACCTCCATGTGGGTTCTGGGAACTAAACCCAGGCTCTCTCCAAAGAGCAAGGCCCAACTCTAGCTTGAGTTTTTGATAGTTTTTGACTGAATTTTACCTCGCTTATAAAGAATAATTTCAATTTGTTTTCAAATTTTAATTTGGTCTTCAAAGTTAATGGAGTTTCTTGGACTAATGAGAACCAGAGACAAAAAAGCCATACATTTAATTGTCGTATGTTGATGAAAACACATGACATTTTGGAAGACATGAATGCCAGTCCTGAAACACGCCAGAGATACGAAACAATGCAGTGCTTTGCTCTGTCTCAGCCTCGCAGTATGCTGGAAGAAGGGGAAGGTAAGAGTTAGGTCCATGTGCCCATCCTATTGATGTTGTATCCCTGTTAGTCACAGCTAAAGCCACTGTACTGTGACCTGGTGACCTTTTGTTATAGACTTGCAGTGCTGTATGATCTGCGTGGCTCGCCGTGTGACTGCAGAACGGCCATTCCCATCCAGTCCCGAGAGCTTTATTACCAGGCACGACCTCTCCGGTAAGACCATCCTTAACTTGGAAACTGTTACAAAGTGTTCTTATTCCTCTGGTTCTCCAAGTGCAAGAGTGTGTGCACTTGTCACAAGGTCACTCTTCTTCTACCTGGGGCTCCACACATGGGACACAGGTCCTCAGCGAGCACCTTTATGTACTGAGACCCCTCTCTCTGCCTGGGCTCCTCTCTCTGTCTGCCCTGTGTGCTCTGAGATTGCACGCGCGTGCCATTCTACCTAGTTCTCCTCCTGTTACCTCAGAGTGAACCCAGCTCTCCCGAGCCCCCGGCATACATTTCTGTTTGTTATGTGATCTGTTGGAATCTGCCTCTTCCTGAGTGCTTGCTCTCACCTTCTGTGTCTCTGATTTGTCAGTCTTAGTTTCTCCTCTAAGTAACGCTAAGTATAGCCAAGTAGCCCTCCATTAAGTACCAGTGTGTCTTACTAGGAGAGAGCAGCCTCCAGCCGTGTGTAAGGACAAAAGGCAGAACTGAGACTGTCTCCTTTATGTCACTCTCAAGTGCTAGTCAGCTAAGCAGCAGTAAGCTCTTCCAGGCAGGGTTAGAATCTTCTGTTTTTATCTTTAATAGGAAAGGTTGTCAATATAGATACAAACTCACTTAGATCTTCCATGAGGCCTGGCTTTGAAGACACAATCCGAAGATGTATCCAGAGGTTCTTCAGTCTGAATGATGGGCAGTCATGGTCCCAGAAGCGTCACTATCAAGAAGGTAAGGCATTTGGAGTTGATCTTGATACTGATGTTGATGAAGCTGTAAAGCACTCACTGTGTGGTCAGCCCTTGCTCTGCTCTTTGGTGGTTGTGGGAGAGGAAATAGTTTCTGAGCATAGCTGTTCCATACTTTGTGTATGTCCACATGATTTAACACAGCTTGTACTTGAAGTGTGATTTCTTCTTGTCTGTTTCTGTATGCATTGGTCTAGTCTCAGATACGAGTAACAGGATGCTCCCCTCGCCCCCACAGCTTACATTCATGGCCATGCAGAGACCCCAGTGTATCGTTTCTCATTGGCTGATGGAACTATTGTGAGTGCGCAGACAAAAAGCAAACTCTTCCGCAATCCTGTAACAAATGATCGTCATGGCTTCGTCTCGACCCACTTTCTTCAGAGGTGATGACACTAAAGCACCCTTTTCCCATGATGCTTTGCTGTTGGTTTGCAGGGAGGAAAGGCAGGGAAGCTCTTGGATTTCATGAAGTGAATTTAGGTTCTTCAGTGTATGTTTTCTTTAAGGCTATATTTTTTTATTTACAAGTTAGTATTTTCCACTATATAATCGTTTCGTGGATAAGGCCAGGGTGTATGTATGGGGATGAGGCAAGGTTGGTGTGTGTGTGTGGGGGGGGGGGGGGGGGGGGGGGGGGGGGGGGG
>JADRCD010218987.1:12675-24306 GCA_019843815.1 Montemys delectorum
AAAAAAAAAACAGAAATTACCCCAGTTGTCAGGTTATAGCCCTAGTGAGCTCATCATCTCTGCAGATGTTCTCATAGATAATCCAGAGTGTGTTCTGCTAACCTAGATGTTCCTTAATCTAATCATGTTGACTATCAAATTTTCGATGGGTAGGGATGGGATGGAGACCCAGGAGGAGTTAGAAGAAGGGAATTGAATATGACCATCATACATTGCACAAAGGCCATCCAGAGACCATCCCACCTAGGGACCCATCCCATCTGCAGACACCAATCCCTCACACTATTGCTGATGCCAAGAAATGCTTTCTGACAGGAGCCTGGTATGGCTGTTTCCAGAGAGGTTCTACCATCACCTGACCATTACAGATGCAGATACCCACAACCAACCACTGGAATGAGCCCAGGGACCCCAATGAAAGAGCTAGGGGAAGGACTGAAGAAGCTAAAGGGGATTGCAACCCCATAGGAAGAACAATATCAACTAACTGAACCACCCAGAGCTCCCAGAAACCAAACCACCAACCGAAGAACCACTGTGGAGGGATCCATGGCTCCAGATACCTATGTAGCAGAGGATGGCCTTATCTGGCATCAATGGGAGGGGAGGTCTTGGTACTGTGGAGGCTTGATACCCCGGTGTAAAAGAATACTAGAGCAGTGAGGCAGGAGTGGGTAAGTGAGTGGAGGAGCACTCTCATAGAGTCAAAGGGAAGGAGGGAGAGGGGAAATGGGATGGGGGTTTATAGAGGGGTAACCAGGAAGGGGGATATCATTTAAAATGTAAATGAATAAAATGATTAATTTTTAAAAATTAGAAAAATTAACCATCACATCATGCTTCTAAAAAGAATGTGGCCGGTCATGGTGATGCGCATTCCTAGGATACACTAAAGCAGAAGCAGGAGGATGAGCTTGAGGCCAGTCTTGGCTACACTGGGCTGGGGAAATGACTTAGTGGGTGATGTACTTGTGGCTGAAAGTATGAGGATCTCTTTTTGAATTCCTGGAATCGTGCCAGGAGTATCCATAAGCCCAGTGCTCCTGATGGTGAGGCACGCACACACATGAGCTCATACACAAAACCATGGAAAGGGAGAGGTAAGTGGAGAGAGAGACAGAGACAGATAAAGAGAGGCAGAGGCAGAGACAGACAGAGACAAAGAGTCAGAGATAGAGAGAGACAAAGAAACAGAGGCAGAGACAGAGATTAAAAGGAAGGAGGGAAGGAGAGAAGGAAGAAAGGAAGGAAAGAAGAAAAGGAGGAAGGAAGAAGGGGACAAAGGGAAGGAAGGAGATGACTCATTTTCTTAATGATATCCATCAAACTGCATGATACTAACTTGCCCTAGAAATTTGTGAAATTTGGCCCATTTCCCAACAGCTCTTTGAAATGTTTGGAGTTAGCTCTAATTTTTTCAGCTTCCTCCTTGGCCCATGTAGCCCCAGCAGGAGCTAGGAGAGGGCTAAGTGAGGACCACAAAAATGTCAACCCTGCCTGAGGCCTCGGTCCCCTGTGGGGACCATTCTGGCTCATTGGGTTTCCCATGTCTCTGTACATCAGGCACCAAGTGTGGCTTCTCAGCCCTCAGCTCTAACTTGCAATGTCAGTGGTTTAGAAAAGCAAACACATCCACTCCCAGAGGCCCCCTGAGGTTCCCTTCCACACACAGATGTCTTTTTGTTTCATGGTGCTTTTAAGAAGTGGCAGGTGCTGGTAGGAGGAGAAAAATGAAGCCTCTCCCTCATGGTGTTGCTACAGATGTGGCAAGCAAAGGGAGATGCCAGTGCCTGCATGCCTCTGATTTAAGCTCGTGTCTCCCGACCCACCCGAGAGTGCAAAGAAGGCAGGCACTTGCAGCCTTGCAAAGTGGACTCATCAGCTAAAAGCCATGCATCATTTTCCCCTCATCACTCCACAAGGACAAGAAAAGCCAAACTGCCTGCTGTCCTCTGTTAGGAAGGAGCCTTCAGAGAGATTGCTCAGCATCCCTCAGGCCTCCTGAGGATGGCATATACTCTCAGGAGCAGCTTCCTCAATTTCTACCACTCCTTGCTGTCCATTTGTACACTGAATATTTTTATTATTGTTGTTGTTGTTCCCCTTTTAAGGAGGGCTGGACTGATGGATAGCGAAATTCAAGTGGTTATGTCTTGGCTTTTAGGCGATCCTTTCATGGCTAGCTAAGGATCAGAGATAGTGTTGACAATCCCCCTGTAGGAAGACTTGCAGAGGGACGCTAGGAAGAATCTAGTCAGCTTTAGTTCCAGAGGACCACAGCCGGCACCATCTACTCTCTGCAAGTTAATTTGCAGAAACTCCAACCTCATTTCGCCAGCAGCTCAGGGTCCATGTTCCTAAACAAAACACTGGAAGCCATCTTCCCTGATCCTAACTGTCAGCGTGATATTATTTTGTACAGAAGCCAAAAAAGCACAAACACACTCAGTGAGATCTTCATCTGAGATCTAAGAGGCACCACAGAGCAAAGGAAGCTGTGAGACAGAGCTGTCTTCTGAGGTTCTGTCACTGCCCAGCACAGTGTGCTGAGGGCAATATCCTCCATTTGGTTTTAGTCCCACTCTGTCATTAGGTCCAATAGAGCTATTGCACAGCTGTTCCTCATGGAGCCTGGAGTGTGCTGACCTTTATGAACTCCAGACTGTGGCAGGGCCATTCATTCACTCTCTCGTGCATATATACACATGCATAAGTATGCACATACAAACACCCAAGCTCATGTGCATGCATATAACACATAGCAAACACATACATCCATAAGGCCATGTGGTCTTATGCTGAGATTTATCAGAGTCTACACCTACACCATGACTACATCTAAGAGACTTAACTACTTAGCAGAGATTGTTCTCCTTCCTTTTAATTAGTGTATGAGCGCAGAGCAGAGCATCCTAAGGAAAAATTAAGAGTTTTAGATTTTTCAAGGTATGTTGTGTCTGCCTGCCTGCCTGCCTGCCTGCCTGCCTGCCTGCCTGTCTGTCTGTTTGCTTATTGTTTATTGTGGGGTTTTGGGGGCTTGGATTACTCTCTTTCCTTGAGACAGAATCTCAGAAATCTCATGCTAACCTCTAATTTGCTATGTAGTCAAAAATTGACTCAGACTCTCGATCCTCCATTTATTTCTCCTGATCTTCTGGGATTATATGTATGTGCAACCACACCCAGTTTATGTGGTGCTGAGGATCTTGCTCAAAGCTTCATTCATGCAAGGCGAGAACTCTACAAACAGAGCTACATCCCCAACATTTTCCAGGGTTTTGAGCATTTGTTTTTAATACATTTTAACTTAAAATGTAATTACTACACTTCCTTCCTTCCCTTCTCTCACTCCAGGCCCTCTTTATGTTTCTCCCTTCTAACTTCTCCCATGTCCACGCCCATATTCTCAAACTGATAGCCTCTTTTTCTTTGATTATTATAGAGCTAGTTGGATAGATGAATGGATGGATGGATGGATGGATGGATGGATGGATGGATGGATGGATGGATAAATAGATGGGTAGATAGACAGGAAGATAGACAGGAAGATAGACAATGGATGAATGATAGATGATAGATCATACATACATACATACATACATACATACATACATACATACATGTAGTGGCTGGTTTTATGTGTTAACTTGACACAGGCTGCAGTTATCACAGAGAAGGGAGCTTCAGTCCGGGAAGTGCCTCCATGAGATCCAGCTGTGGGCATTTTCTCAATTAGTGATCAAGGGGATAGGGCCCTTTGGGGGTGGTGCCATCCTTGGGCTGGAAGTCTTGGGTTCTATAAGAGAGCAGGCTGAGCAAGCCATGGGAAGCAAGCCAGTAAGGAACATCCCTCCATGGCCTCTGCATCAGCTCCTGCTTCCTGACCTGCTTAAGTTCCAGTCCTGACTTCCTCTGGTGATGAACAGCAATGTGGAAGTAAGCCAAATAAACCCTTTCCTCCCCAACTTGCTTCTTGGTCATGATGTTTGTGCAGGAATAGAAACCCTGACTAAGACAATAAGTAATCAGACAAATATGTAAACACAATCTGATTAGTCCATTTTTGCACAAATATATAAATAAAGCCTACTGCGTTCATTTTTTGTTGTTTATTTGTGTATGGTTTAGCCACTTTGTATTGGATAACTAATTAGAACACTGATTTCTGGGAGTGGCTAATTCTTTTTTCAGCAGTAATTAGTTGCTCTTTGTCTAGGGATGGGACCCCATGATATCTGCCCCCTTCCACAGTAGCATGTCTATTGATGTTGTCATTTTTCAGGTCTTGCTTATGCAGCCACTTCTAGGAAAGACAGTCTCACAGCAGACTTCTCGTATTGTGGCTCTTACCATCTTTCTGCCCTCCTCTGCAGCTATGTCCTATGAGCCATAGGTGTAGGAGCTGTGCTGGCTGCAGATGTATTTACTGAGTCTAGAATATACACAGCCCATTCTCTGCATTGTGTCTGGTTGTGGTTTTCTCAGATGATCTCCAATTGCTGAAGAGAGAAGCTTCTTTGGTGGGAGTGATAGCCACACATCTGTCTCTGGGTGTAGAGATAAGATTCAGGAGACAGTTGTCTAGCAAAGTGACAGTGGTAGATTCTCATCTAAGATCCATGACTCTTCACTATCCCCAGATAGTTGGCTAGGTTTCTAGTATGAGGCATAATTTCCCTCCTGGTGAGTGGTCCTTTAATCCACATAGCTGTTGATTACCACTAACGCTGAATACCACTATTTCACCATATAGATATCTTGCCATGCCGATCATTGCTGTTCATAGGTGCACAGCAAGGTAGGCCTATTAGTTGCCTCCCTCCGTTGGCAGCTTGTAAATACTTCCCAGTGCTGTGAAAGCAATAAAATAGAGGCTTTCAGGTTGAGTGTACCTCAAATCACCCAAGCCCTATGTCCTATATGTCTAGTATCTTCAACCACAGGTGTTTATCTTCAACCAACATGAAACCAAGGGCACCAGCAATGGCCTGCATTGCCTCAGGGGTCACTATCACATAATTATTAGGCCCATAAGAGATCATACCCTCGCTTAGCATTTCTAGGAGGACATGTCCAACTCTCCAACAGTACACAGTAGCTTCCTTCTACCAGAGATCTTTCTAACTCACAGCTCAGGAAGCTGCATGAGTTCCTCAAGCACTATGTGTCCATCTCTATGTGACCACCCAACTCCCAGAGGCCACATGCAGGGTTCTCAAGACCAGGGGACAAGACAAGGACCCTGGTATTATCAACAAGTCCTGATTTCTTGGGATATCTAGAAGTTGTCGGTTTCCTTATTTTAACTTTTTGCCAGCGTCTGTATAAATCAACAGTGTTTAATGACAGAATCAATGACAGTTGGCTTATGACATTTAGGGATAAATGCTGTCTTCAAGCTTGGAAATGCACTAAGTTCAGTTGTTTCCGATCATGGTTTATCTACAGAGTCACCTGAGAAGTTTTTCTAATTTTGATTCCTGTCAGACTTTTCCTTTGGCCAAGATACTGTTGCTGCAGAAGTGGATCAAACCATCACTCATGTTTGGGGTCAGTGGTTTAAAACTGCCTTCAATCACACCTTGACAGGTCTAGTCATTTGTTTCTTGCTTAGTAGGGAGGCCTTCAAGGAGAAGAGAGTTTGACTGCGTATCTGCCAAGACCGCACAGTGTTCTGGCCAGGACACGTGACTCTCAGCATGCTTTGTTACATGTAGCAGGAGAGAAGATTAGCTTCAGCAACAGGCTCTGAAGAGGAATAGTTCCTCTCAGAAGATTCGAAACTGCACAATCCTGTGACTTCCTTTGGTCCTAGGCAGGCCGAGGTCCATCAAGGTGGAGACAAATGTCAGAATGTCACTTCTTCTAGATATTAAACCTCTGTCAGATGGAGAGCTGGCAAAGATTTTCTCCAATTAGATGGCGAGGTTCTTCATTCACGTAACTGTTTCCTTTGTTGAAGACCATGTATTAATTTCATGAGGTCCAATGTGTTAACTGTTGGTCTTGTTTCCTGAGCAGCCTTCCCCTTGGCAAGTCCTTGCCTATACCTGTGTCTTGAAGTATTCTACCTACTCTTTTTTCTCTGACAGACAGTTTCAGAGTTTCAGGTCTTATATAGCAATCTTTGACCCATCTGGGTTGATGTTTATGCACAGTGAGAGAAGCATAGTGAGAGAAACTTTCATTCTCCTAAGTATTCTCTCTCATTTATGGTTCCTGAAGCTAACATGGCCACATTAAATCATATGTGTATTTATTACGTGAACATATACGTGAAATTGTCTGAGAATAAAAGGGGCCAATGAGAGTGAGGTAGCACAGGAAAGGAGAGTACAGGTGAGGAAACGGGCTGAAGAATATCATCAACACATAATATGTACCTGTAAGAAACTCTTAAAAATAATAATAATAGGTTGTAGAAAAGATCTGAAATGTAAGCAAAGAATATCAGGACCTACTTACATCACCATGGCTGAACAACTCCTGCCTTCCTTTCAAATCACCAGTGGCCTCTTTACAAATCCCTCTTTCATTAACTAACCTGGCAAATCCAGTTCTTCCCATTATTTTCCAATGATTTAACATATTAAGCTTTGTAATAACTCTTCCACAAGCTGCTGTAAAAGAACAGGGTTATATAAATATGTATCTACAGTGTTGTGCTGGGTGCCTAATGCCTTCATGCTAAGTTAGCCACGTTCATTGTATGAAAGGGCAGGGTCCAAAACTCAGCCAAAATCCTGTAGGAAGTCCATTCCTTAAATTCCTGTCTTCAGCTGCCCTACTGAGTCCTGAGAAACATGAGAAATATGTTACTTAGGATCATGTTCATGCATTGTACAGTAATACATTTTCATAATGCCATAATGCAAATAAAACAAAGATTGCCTACATAAACACATGGTAACTATTAGAGGTTTTATTATAGAAAGTGATGGACTATCTCACAAAAAACACTTTCTAAGATATGTTTATTGAAGACAACTTGAATTTTCTAACTAGTATTTTTAAAATACTTTCTTCTTTTCTTGTACATTTGTGGGGAGTTGGGAATGTTTGTTTGTTAAATTGTCTTGTTTCTAATGTTTAACTCTTTATCTAGAGAGAAAGAGAAAGAGAGAGAGGGGGGGGAGAAACAGACACATACACACAACTATACCACTAGGGCAGTCATTGTATTTAATTAGTTGTTTCACTACTCCTTTTAAGCCTCTCCTAAAAATTAAATATTCTTCCAAAGAGTTTCTAAACTCTACTACTCTAATTTCCTTCCTATCAATCCAATATCAATCCAAAATAATAAGGATTTTTAAGTTAATAAACATAATAAATGATGCAGCTCATGGTCTCTGGGTATAAGAACTCATAGAGTATTCTCATGGTCTTGGGAGTATCTCTGGATACATGACAGACAGGATTTTAAAGTTTCACATCTTCCTTGTCTCAAGGACATTCAATCCACTGCAGATTCTTTAAGGTCAATCCCCTGCAGTTGCTGGTTATATTGGCATTTCATTAGACTTGAAGTGGCATCTTCAATTCCCTCCTGCCTCTTGTAATTAGCCAAGAAAGATCCAGAGCCAGAGGAAATAGTTTATAGGAGTTCACTGGCTCTTCACCTCACCCTGGGACTAAGCAGACTCACCAGGGATCACACTAGAAGAGGCAAAAGTGGGCATGCTCAGGAGCGTCGCCCACACCTGGCTCTTGAGGTGAAATTAATCTAACCTCAAAATTTTGACTTGGATCATAGGAAATATTGTAACTCAATCCAGGCATTTTTTTATTCCTTGACATTAACAGATGGCGAAGATTTAGAACGCTTTTAAAAAATAATAGGCAACTTTCAGGGCCTGGAAAATGATACATAGTTGCCATCTTTGGAGAGTATAAGGACAGCATAATTGACAGAATGGAGGGACAGCAAGTACCACATTCCCTGACAATCTGGCTCCCACATGGAGGACCAAAGTCTCTCTGACCTTTGAACAACTCTGTTGAAGTCCCAACACTGCCTGCCACAGAAAGTCACTACTGGAAAGGACCCCATCTAAATTATGCAAAAGTTCAGGATTAAAGTCAAGTTATCTCAAAAATATTTGAGATATTGAGATATTGAGATATCCAATTTTGAAAAATATGGAGTGGAACATACATATAGATATATATTAATAATATATATCTTCCATTAGTGCACAAAATTGTGCATTTGGTAAGGTTGTTTTACACATATGCATCATTATAATGTCTTCATATCCACTTTGATCCTTCCTTCCAATTCTACTGGTCTCCATCTTCCCTCCAAATGATTCCCCCTCTACTTTATATCATATGAGAGAAAACACCTGATATTTGTCTTTCCCCCAGACCCCTTGTTTTCCATCCCTTTAGTCCTCTTCCTACCCCTGTGTAATCCCCCTTCCTACTTCCATAATGCACGCAAGACTTTTTAGATCTTGATTCTGCACATATTAAGAAATATATAATATTGGTTGTGAACCTGGCCTTGTTTTGCTTAAACATGATTGTCTAGTTTCACCTTCTATGGCAGTGGGGGACAAAAATACCCTGACAAAAGCAACTTTAAAAGGGAAAAGGTTTGTCACTCTCCTTCACTGCAGGAAATCTGGGGAGGAGCTTGAAGCAGGTAGTCACCCCCACAGCTGAGAACAGAGAGATAATGAATGTATGTGTGCTTTTTATTGATGCCAGATCCAGTCGATATTGTCACAGTGCTGAATTCCAGTCCCATCTGCTTTCCTGGAAAGTGAAAACTGTTCTTCCTCTCAGCTGCATAAACTTCTACTGCGTGCTTATACTGCATTTTCCTTATTCACCCCTCTGCTCATGGTGAGAAGGCTACATTGGCCTTCTCACTCCTGCTCGCTTTCCTAAGCCTTAGAGTCTAGTGGCTAAGTGCCTAGTTGATACCCCTAGTGGAAGAGGAAGTGACCAGGTCACAGTGATTTTAAGTTCCTTTCCCTCAGTTACATGACTAGGAAGTAGTGGTACCAGAATTAAAATCTTGACCAGTTTGAGATGCAAACCCACCCAACAATTGTTTCTAGTGATCTGGAAACTAGGTTTGCCTTTACAGTTAGTTGTTAATGGCTGCGGGAAGTGCCTCCTTGACCATAAGCAAGTATCCTTCTATGTGATTGCAGTTGATCTGTAAATGCTTCCTTAGAATCTATGTGCATGTTAGCCTACCACTTTCTTTCTCACAATTACCTCTCTGGGGTGTATATCTGCATATACACTGGGGTGGGAAACATTCTTCCCTTCTTGTTCTTTCTAGAAGGCTTTATGTAAAACTGGTATTCTTGTATCCTTAAATGTTTGGTAACATTTATTTTAAAGAAACCAGAAAAACTGAAAAGAACAATACAGTACCCTGGGGTATTTTGGGGGATCGTTCGGGACTGCCCACAGATGCTACAGATGATCCGATCCTTTACAAAATTGCTGTGATGTTTACACATACCCTATGTACATCCTCCCGTAAGCTCTAAATCACTGCTAGGTTACTTATAATACCCAATACAATGTAGATGTGGTTTTTAAAAATGGCCATTTTACTATATTGCTTATGGGAGAATACACAAGAAAAAGACCAAATGCAAGTTTTGAACCAAATGTTTTTGAACCTCAGCTGGTTGAGTTCACAGCTACAGAACCTGTAGTTATGGTGATCTGTGTTTCCCAACTTACAAAAATTACACTTTTATGTCCACAAACTGAGTGTCAGTCTTGTTTTGGACAAATCACCCAATGATGACTTTGTGCATCAAAAGGGGGTAAACAGAGGCTGTGTGGCCCCAGAGAGTCTCTCAGACATATGCTCTCT
The DNA here is from genome assembly GCA_019843815.1 of Montemys delectorum. Classification (NCBI taxonomy): domain Eukaryota; kingdom Metazoa; phylum Chordata; class Mammalia; order Rodentia; family Muridae; genus Montemys; species Montemys delectorum. Next base: position 22,526 of record JADRCD010218987.1, read on the forward strand.
GCCAATCCCAGAGATGTCTAGCCAACCCCAGTCTCAAATCTGCAGCTCATATCTTAACCATGTTGCTGTTAAAATGAATAAATTCCGCTCTGCATTCACTTCTAAAACCTGTCTCCTGAGTCCAGCATTTGTCTGTTACACTTCCTTCCCCTGCCTCCACAAACCCTTGTGTCTCTGGACCAGTGTGCCTGCCGTCTTTCATGGTCGCTTCTTCTTTCCTAGTGAACAGCAGCAAACACATCGTCAGGAAGTTCCGAGGGCACTTGCGCACCAAGATTGAGTCTGGAGAAGGAACAGTCCCTGTGCGGGGTCCCAGTGCAGTCCAGACGTGGGATGGCATCCTGCTGGGGGAGCAGCTAGTCACCATGTCCTGCACAGACAAGATTGCCAGGTAAGAGCCCAGTTAGCTGTTCTGTTTCAAAGGTCAGCTACAGACACCAATGGGGACAGCCAAATAGCAGGTCCAAACTAGATCTTAGTACTGAGCAGGGCCAGAGAAATACAGTGCTTGTCATTTGGGACTCAGGTGCCTAAGGCCTTGGTGTACATGTTCCCTTGTATGTGCATATTGTGTAAGTTCACATATAAATCAGCATGCAGAGACTAGAAGTCGATGCTCAGTGCCTTCCCCAGTCTTTCACTACCTTATCTTTTGAAATGGAGTCTGTCCCTGAACCTGGACCTCACTGGTGGGCTAGATTGGCTGACCAGGGAGTGCTAGCAATTTTCTTCTCTGACCCTCCACCCCAGCACTGGGATTATAAGCACATGCCACCACACCGATCTTTTTATGTGGGTTCTGGGATGTAAAACTCAAACCCTTGTGTCTGAACAGCAAGAACTTGACCAATTAAGTCATTGCCCCAGTCCTTGCCCATCTATATTTCTATTCCATGTGCTTGAGGCAAAAAACACCTTTAGAGCGAATGTACCAAGCAATTTCTAGTTTCCATAGCAGACATTCAATATTTCTGACTTAAGGATTAATTCTACTTCTGTTACAATGATTGTAATACATTAGTTTTATGAGAAAAAAAATCTGCCATCTCTGAATGGTGTGATCACTATCAGAACACAGAACTGATCAGGGAGCCAAGTGGGCTTTTCTCTACCACATCTTTTACTTTACACTAAAAGTGTTTCTAAAGCCTCCACAGGCTGTTTTCCCTGAGGAGTAGTCTCAGCATCGAGGGGAACAGAAGGAGAAGGAATTTGCAGAAAGAGCATCTCAGCATCTTCAGCAGAACTCCTGCTAGTTGAAAGGGGCCTGAGTTAGGTATGAGCTGCCCCACTTAGCTCTGCCTCGTCCTCATACCTAAGATCTACTCCCTGACCCCTATCCACCTCAGTTCTGATGCCTAAAGATGCCATGCACTGCAGGAACAGTTCCGTGAACTTTGTTTGGAAAATACTCACAGGATAGACATCGAAGAGGACCGTAACAGCTTGAATTTACCTGAAAGAGTCATAAACCACCAAGCTACCCCAACCATAGCCTAAAATGGTAATATAGAGAATCAGAGGAATCTGGAGAGATGGCTCAGTGGTTAAGAACTCTGGCTGTACAATCATGAGGACTGGTGTCCTGATTTCAGTACCCACATTAAAAAAAAAAAAAAGATTGGAGTCCTGCAAAGGCCTGTAACTCCAACTCTGAGGGATCTTAAATCTTCTAACCTCTAGCCTCAATGAAAGCACAGACAAGTGCACCCATACATACAGAGAGAGACAGAGAGAGACAGACAGACAGAAAGAGAGACACAGAGAGAGAGAGACACACA
>JADRCD010218988.1:0-25588 GCA_019843815.1 Montemys delectorum
GCTTCCTCTGGGTGTTGTGGGACTGGCTGTGGAGCCTGGGCCTATGGTTTGCTCAGGACACCAGCCCAGAGAGACCAGAAGGAACCCGAGACACTCTGCTGGTGGAGTTCCTGTGTGCCTGGTCCCGCTGGTCCCAGTTACTCCTGGTGTTGGGACAGATGTTGTGTCCTCCTCACCTCTGATCCTGAGAGTGTCAGAGTGCCTGGGAGTGGAGCTTCCTCTGGGTGTTGTGGGACTGGCTGCAGAGCTTGCCCTCAAGGTCTGCTGGGGTTTCAGTTTTTAAAGAGAGGGAATTTGAAGTTGGGTGGCTAGGGAGGTTGGAGAAGATCTAGGAAGAATTGGTATTTGAGAACAATATGATAAAATATACTCTATGTAATTTTCAGAAAATAAGAAAAAAAATGCCTTAAAAAGATATCTAGGATCTGGAGAGTAGCTCAGCAGATAAGAGCACTGTCCACTCTTTTAAAGGACCTTGGTTCAATTCCCAGCACCATATGACAGCCCACAACTTCTGTAACTCCAGTTCCAGGGTCCGAACACCCTCACACAGACATATATACATTTTTAAAAAACAAAAATAATTGATCTTTTTTTGGAAAAGATATCTGAACTCTCATATTCAATGCAGTATTATTCACAAGAGCCAAGATATAGAAACAACTTCATTATCTCCTTAAGTGGTAAGCCTTAAAAACAGCAAGGTCCTGTTATTTGATCCAGCATAGATGGATACAGAAGTCATGCTTTGCTGAACGCAATGCACTAAAATATGTAGCACCTAATCTCAATGACACATGGGATAATAAGAACAAAACAATGTAAACCGAAAATAACAGTATTTAGCAGTGGCATGGGAAGTACATATAGGAAAACACGGGCTAAATTACCCAGTAGCAGGAATGGAGGATGAATAATGCTCACATTTAATGTTTTAGATTGACAGTATAGTTAACAGAATTGCTCTGCAGATATTTAAAATCAATTTTATCTGCTGTATCAAAAGGAGACTATATAAGATGGTTAATGTTATTTTTCTTCACTATCATTACCATCTTACTGTCTGAAAATATCCTATAATTTGCTATGAACCTATAAATCGAATAAATATAATAATGAGTTTTTGAAATTATTTTATATATACAAGACAGATAAAGATTTCTAAAATATCTTTGGTGTAGTGACCTCATACTGCTGACTGTGAAAATTGGCTGCATTTGATTTAGAAGGGTAATATGTGTAAATCTCTTTGCCTTTTCTGCCACCATACATATGATCATATAGGGAACAAATCAATATCTTTTTTTTTTTTTTTATGTGTTTAAGTGTTTTGCCTCCATTTAACCATTTACTACATGCAGGCCAGAAGACACTGAATATGCTGGAACTGGAGTGATAGACAGTTGTAACCTGCTATGTGTGTGCTAGCAACTAGCTCAGGGTTCTCTCCAAGAGCTTCAAGTGATCTACAGCACTGAGTCATCTACAGTTTACTTCTCTGGCAGGTTTCTCAAGTGGTGATTACTTCCAGCCTCTATCTCAACCAAATGTTCCAAGTCTTACTTCACAAGCCTTTCCCTGTGAACTAGTATTGATACAAATCCTTGTTGTCTCTTATTATTTTCATTTTTGTACTGTCTAATTAATGGAAGAATATATAATTCCTAAGAGCTTGGACCTTGATTGAGAACATGAAGCTAACATCTTTATCAATCAAAAGGTTGGTAGTACACAGAACTTACTTACTGGTGGGAATGTCCAAAGTAGACAGGAAGAGGAAAAGTATTGTTAAACTCCTCTGTAAATGCCTGGAGGGCTGCAGTTGCCATCAAAGCCAAATGTCAAAGGAGCAGACAAACATTTTTAGGAGCTACTCTCTGCCTCCGAAAGACTATCTGATGACAGCCCCAGACAGCTGACTGCAATGCTTGCTAATTTGTGAAGCCCTATTAACATCGGCTGTCTGTATTTCTTGTCTATCAGGATGGAACCTAAACAACACAGAGCTGGAAATAAATGGACCTGATCGTCCTGGGCTGAGCTTCTGAGAGTAGCAGAGGAACCTGTTCTATCCATGACCTTCCGGGGATGAATGGAATCCAACTAGAACCCAACAGTGTTCCGTGTGCCTACATTTCAGGAAGGAAGGCCAGGAATTTAAGTTGAAATTTAATTTTTTGTTAGCCTCTGACCCTTGTGATCCCATTTCCCACTTAAGAGGGATCCTGTCTTTGTACGTTGATGTTGTCACATGCTACTGAACTCAGAGAACACACCAGACAGATTTCTAGATAAAGTTTTAAAACATTTTCCAAATTGTTTAACTCCCAGGGCATGAATTACTGGCATAATGAAAAACTGACACTACACTTTTATTTTTTTTTTAAGTGAATGTGTCTATCAGAAAAAATTAACTTTTATATTTTTCATCCTGCTCACAGGTAACAGTTTCCAACGTATGGTATGTCAAACTTGGAGGAATGGACAGAGTTTAAAGTCTAAAGCAGTGGCAAAAGAACAACAAAAGTTTACTTGTCTTCAAGAAAGTATTCAATGCTGAGTCCTGAACATTTTTATTGGGTCTAATATTCTGAACAGATGCTCTTTCTCTGTCTACATGACTTATCTTTTCAGTTCTCTTAAAAATATTTATTTACTTGATGTCTGGTGGTTCAAACAAGTGTCATTACTTGCTACCAAAGTTTTTATTATTCAAATCAAAGAGGAATGTCTGTTTTCAGGCCAGACCATTTGGAATTGAACAACCAATGGATGAGCATGTTCCTGGAGACTATCTCTCCTGCTCTCAGCATGCCCTAGGTGCCTGTAGTGTTTTGTACACGACCGGAGCCACATACAATAGCATTACATAGACTAGCAGGTTGCACTTATTTATTTAGCAAACACACAACAACAACAACAACAACAACAACAACAACGACTGATGAAAAAAGAGGCCCTAAACTTGAAGGAGAGCACGTAGGGATATTTGGGAGGTTTGTAGGGAGAGAAGAAAATGGTGTGATTATGTTACAACCTCAAAGATAAAAGAAATAATTTAAAAATGAACTAAGCTAATAGTTAATCATTAAAAACCAGACAACAAGGCCTTTAAACTGGTGGTACATGCTTTAAATCTAGCATACAGTGGGCAGAGGCAGGTGGACTCTGGGAATTTGAGGAAAACTCATTCTACATAGCAAGTTCAAGGCTGCTTAGGGGTACATAAAGAGACTTTGTCTCAAAATAAAATAATAAAATAAAATAAAATTGTGCATGCTTCAGATAACAGCCATTATTTTGTTCTTATATGGGTTAAATCATTTTGATATTTTAAGAGATGATTTTAGTCATAATTTCTAAAATACATAAAAATAAAATTTAATTTTTATGTCATTAGAATAATTTACTATCTTTATATATATATATGTATATAATACTAAATGCTAATAATATACATTAATAGGATGTCAACACTAATTAGCCTTTCAACATTTGGACCTTATTTTCCTCTGGGCCTCAATACTTCCATCTGGAAAATGAAGGTCTGAGCAGACAGTCTTCTACAATTTGTTTCTAATCGCTTTAGATGAAAAGGAAGCTCTTGCTTAGGACCTTTCGTGATTTGATTCTCATATATTACTAGCTGCGGGAAGAAAGATACATTTCCACCCTGCTATTAAAGGAGACCAAACAACAACTCTATTGAGGGCTACAGAGGTTTAACTGAGAACAAGCCCTTAACAGTCTAGGACAATTTGTGCACTAACTGTACACTCCTATAAATGGTAGGATCATATTTTAAGGTCAAGGAAAACATAAAGCTGAGCACATGATTCGATCTAGCTCTTTCCATTCTGGCACTTGGAGAAGAAAGGAGGGAACATATCAGTGTCCTTTGCCACCAGAGATGTCCCTGTGCTGCGATGAAATGGGACCTGTCAGGGTTTAAAAACAGAACACCGTCAGGGCCATGGCACCACATCTTGGCAAGAAATGCTTTGCATACTTTCCACCATCACAGGCGCTCCTTCCCACTCACACCCTGCTTCTATTTAAATCCCAGGCACCTCTCTCAACCACATTCCCTCTTTAGCCAGTGCCCAGGCTGTCAGCAGAGAAGAAACAGGTAGCATGGCTCCTGGAGAAAAGGAGAGAGAGGCGGGGCCGGCCAAGAGTGCCCTCCGGAAGGTCCGCACCGCAACCCTGGTTATCAATCTGGCACGAGGTTGGCAGCAATGGGCGAATGAGAACAGTACCAGACAGGCCCAGGAGCCTGCAGGCTGGCTGCCGGGAGCAACTCATGACCTACCTCACACTCCTAAAGAAGCCAGTCCTAATCAGCATGCCCCCAAACCGTCTCCAAAGCCAAATGGAGACGGAGAGGGACAATGCTCAGAAGAAGCCACCGAGGTCTCCCACATCAAAAGGAAAGAGGTGGTCAGAACGGTTGTCAGCAAGGCTTATGAGAGAGGAGGAGATGTGAACTACCTGAGCCACAGGTATGAGAATGATGGTGGCGTGTCTGAAGCTATTCAGCCAGAGAATGACATTGACAGAATCCTTCTCAGTCGCGACTCGCCAACACGGAGAAGAAAATGCACCAACCTGGTATCTGAGTTGACCAAGGGCTGGAAAGTGATGGGGCAGGAGGAGCCCACGTGGAAGAGTGACAGCGTAGACACAGAGGACAGTGGCTACGGAGGGGACCTGGAGGAGAGGCCTGAGCAAGATGCAGCGCATGTGGCTCCTGCCAGGATCAAACGCCCCTTGCTCTCTCAGTAAGTGAATGCATTCTTCCACTCTTTATGCCTTAATCACAGGAGTTCCAACTAGTACTAAAAGTATAGAGGACAGACGATGAATTGCCAGTTAGGGTGGGCCTTTTAGCACATCCCTGACCTGAAAGAATAGTACTAACTTCGGCTGTGGCTCTTCTGGTCCATGCCATCACTGATTTACCTACAAGTGGGAATTGCTGTCAGCACTCTTCTCGGACTTCCTGAATTCGACTTGTACATGGACCACCTTCTTGCTGTGGTAGAAACGCATATAAGCTTAGAAAACAGACACTAAGACATACCAAAGTCACATGGACCCTGAGGCAGCTGGAAAGGTTTGTTTCATAATCCTCGTGCTACTCGAATTTTCTTATCGTAAAGCAAGGTATCAGTTTGATTGATCTCGGTAACCTCTAAAGCGCAGGGTTTTAGTACAAGTGAAGGGCTTTAAAACAAAGAGAAAGAAAAAAAAATCATGGCCTTTTACTTTTCTGTGTGTGCGCACATGAGTGTGTGTATGCATTTGTGCCTGCATGTGTGCATTCTCTGTTACTCGCCACTCATATACAAGACAAGTATTTCACTGAACCTGAGGTTTGCTGTTTTGGCTCACCTGGCTGGCCAGCGAGCATCCAGGAATCAATCAGTCTGTCCACTTTTCAGTGTTGGGCTTCTATAAATGTTGGCTGTGTTTTTATTTTATTTTTATGTGGGGTCTGGGGAGTCAAACTCAGGTAGGTCCTCACGTTTACATAGCAAGAACTCTTAACCAATGAGTCATCTCTTCAACCTAGCTTGATAATTACTCCCAGTCCTTTCCCCCACTCCAGTAAAAAGAATGCTCTTCTTGGACTTTGGAATAGTTGCCACTATGTAAAAAGAATCAGAGGCCTGGGTCTCAAGCCTGTTAGAAAGGAGAACAAAGGTCCTAATGGCTGATCAGCAACGACGGCACTGCAATTTAGATAGTAATCTTGACATGTAACCCCCTACTTCCCCCACTGATGATTATAGTGCCAGTCCCTGGGCAATGGCAATGACCAACATTTCTGTGCACAGTGGAATGGGCAGCTGGGGTTCTTTAGCCACAAAAACAACTGTGCACTGACTGTGGGGGCGTCACATCCATCTCCCTTCATAACCATCGCAAACATGTACTGGGAAATTCCTTCTTAAGATCCCTTGACCCACTGAAGCTGCAATTCAGGTGAAGCACATTTCTTAGAGCTCTCTCAAGCTTAAGAAATTGCAATACACTTGTATTGTGTATAGTTCTGTATGGGTGTTTCCCCAGTTAACCTTGCTGCATGTTTACCTCCCTCTGGTTCTGAAAAACAAACAAAGCAAAACAAAACAAAACGAAAAACCAAATACATTCCCTTCCAGTTCTAGCCTAACATGGAGAGGACTTAGCCAGAGGATTTTCTGAAACAAACGTGGGAATTAATGAAATTTCGCCACCTAGTGGATATTATTTCTTGAAAATAACGTGTGAGGGTGCATTTAAACCATATATGGGTTTGGTGTCTGCTCTTGATAGGCTGCATGTGTGTCTTCCTTGCCACAAATACTTGCACCCTGGCACTGGGAAGGCTTAAGGAGTCTCCTAAACTCGGGCTATCCTGACAGGACAGAGCTCAGGACCCCAGGGACCGAGGACTGAAATGCTTTAGAAGCAGTTAAGCAGTAACTGTGTGATCCACTGACCCCTTTGTCACCTGAGCCCGTTTGTCACGGAGAATTTAGAAGTTTGTACCTTGACAGATAAGCCTGGCCCACTCCTGGGCTTAGAGCAGTGATTTATGAGCGCTCACAGGGCCCTGTCATGCCACCCAGAGACAGTGTAAGAACTTCTTGTCACATCTTCAAGTTCAAAGATTCCAGGTGTGAGGCTACGTAGTGCTCCGGAGATAAAGGTGGGTGCTTTGTGAAGACGGACTCCTTCCTCGGCTATAGACTCAAGCAGTATTTTTTAAAAGTTGCATCCTGACAGCTTAACTCGGCTTCAAAGCCCAGTCTTAGCCTACTGCTTAATAGTTTTGTGTCTTTTAGGGTATTCCTTAGTCCTTGTGGTTTTAGTTTCTTCATCTACACAGCTGAAATATTATCCATTTTTAAGACTGTGGAGAATAATAATGAAATGTTTAGAAGAATGCCATTATACAGTGTTCAATAAGTGGTTTTGGTTTTCTAGCTGTGCAACTTGATACTTTAAAAATGTGTTTAGCGACTCTACTGTAAATAGGCTTTCATAAAAACAAACAAACAAACATGGAATTCTATGTAGAACTACTCCAATCTGTATAGTAGTACCAAAATGCATGTTTAGGAAATAGCTGGTATCAGAAGCCCTCTAAGAACTGATTCCAGTTCAAGAATGTTCATGACATGCACCATTTTAGTAGACAGCCTCACACTCTATGTAAGGGATGTTTTGTGGTTTTTCTTTTTTGGGGGGTGGTGGTGGTGGCGGTTTGTTTTTCTAAACTTGAGTTTAATATCATTAGTGGCTAACCCATTATTGTTATTGATAAAGTAGACATATATCACGACAGAAACTACACATGGGAAGTACATAGGATCCACCACACTTGCTGTTGACGTATTCACCTTGCTTCTCCGCTTCTCCCCTCTAGGACAAACAGGTACTCAGAGACACTCAATTGTAAGGCCCATCGGAAATATAGCCAAGTGGACAACTTGAAAGGGAGGTGGCAACAATGGGCTGATGAACACATACAGTCCCAGAAGCTCAATCCCTTCAGTGACGAGTTTGACTATGACCTAGCTATGTCCACTCGGCTCCACAAGGGAGACAAGGGCTATGGCCGCCCCAAAGAGGGAAGCAAGACAGCTGAAAGGGCCAAGCGAGCTGAAGAGCACATCTATCGGGAAATTATGGAATTATGCTTTGTTATCCGCACAATGGCTCGCCACAGACGAGATGGCAAGATCCAGGTTACTTTCGGAGAACTCTTTGATAGGTATGTTCGCATTTCTGATAAAGTGGTGGGCATCCTCATGCGTGCCAGGAAGCACGGACTGGTGCACTTTGAAGGGGAGATGCTGTGGCAAGGCCAGGACGATGATGTTGTGATTACTCTCCTTGAGTAAGCCCGCACTAAATCAACTCTGTTAAATGATAACATATTACAAGCTCAAAGGCAAGCTGCTCTGGGATGTTATCAATATTAAATGATTTTACATAAACGGCTTTTGGTACTGTTTGTATGAGGTTACTACGGGAAGATTTTGACAAAACGCACTCAGAACACTTTAGAAGAATGTATTAAGACTATAATACATAGTCAATATATTGATATTTGGAATTCCACTTACCTTTTTAAGCAAAAAATTCAGGCCTTCATTGATAAAATTATTATAAATTGAAAATTACACATTACAAGTAAGATAAAGTAGAACAGCATCTCAATGTAAGTAATATTTTAGGGAAAAAATTCCATTAAGCTGAGTAAAATTACAAGTTTGGCTTAAAAAAAAAATCATCACCAGCTCAGAGTGGCCTCCAACTCTAAGGATGACTTCAAACCCTTATATGGCTTTTCCTCTGTAGTGCTGGGACAAAGGCTTACATGCAATCATCCCCACTTTGTTAAAGTGGTAGGGTTCAGACTGAGGGCCTTGTGCCTGCCCAGGAGGTACTCTATTTAAGAGAATATTCTCCACTCTTTTGAAAAAAAAAATTCACAGCACCTTTCTTGATAAACAAAGTTATAATTCAAGATGATGTCGAAGATCCTCTGTGTGGTTTGATTCCAGCCACGTTTCCTCCTCATTCTGAGATGAACAAGTTCTACAGAAACAGTTGCTATCAGTGGGTGGCCTTATGACCCACAAAGATGGTACATACCAGCAAAGTGGGACACAGGTGGGAGGTTTAGACTTGTCTTTTTGGAGCTGCATGAGCAGGTCTGATTTTTGCTGAAGGTCTTACTGGGTAATGCTGCTTACATTTATGCTAACACATGAACAATAAATAGAGAAATTCTATGAAGTGAATATTCAATGGAGAAAAATCTCATAGAACATTTAATTTAAAACCTGGGACATACTTCCTTCCTGTTCTAATAAAGAAAATGTCATAAAACAAAAAAGTCACCAAAACAAACAAACAAACAAACACAGTATCAGTTCTTCTGAGGTATAGAAAAAGCTAATGTAATACAAGGAAGGTAACACTGACGCACCTGTGACCAATTTTTTTTCCTTAATGTGTACTAAAACTCTAAAGCCAAATGAACAGAATGTGACTACAATTTTTGCTGAATTTGAAAAAGCTAAAATTAAAATGGTTATAATACCTTGTATAATATATATTATATAATACTTTGTATTATAACAAATAAATAATATTTAACAATTAAATTTAAAAATGTCGTTATTTCATTTTAAATTAATAGGAATCTGTAATTGTTACATGTCAGACATAATACAGATTAAACTACTAGGAATTATCAATAATGATTGCTTCAAGCTAAAAATTTCAACTTGTTTAAGGACAAATATACGATTTCATTTCCATACTAGTCTACGTCACTAGTCCTGACTCATATTCCTAGTGGAATTTCGTATGTATACACGCACACATATTTGCCACAGTGAGAAGCATGTCAGAGCTGAAGAAAGCCAGCAGAGTGGGAGCTATTACTGTTTTTGTTGCTTTTGTATTATTTTTAGATTAGATTCTCCAAAACACTGTGTGTGTTTGAAACAAAACAATTCAGACTTGAACTTGGGATATTCCCAGTATCAGCATTCCAAGTAATGCTTCGCAAGCTCCTGCTTCCTCATCTCTGCATAGAAAGATTTTGCAGGTCTGGAATAAGACTATTCAAAGTTCAACTTGTTTGAACTTAATACACTGAAAACTCTTTCCATATTATAAGGCAAAGTTAGATCACATATATTCTCAGCTAATTTTTGGGCTTTAACTTTCAAGTTCCTTTCCTAATATCAACATTTCTCATGGTACAGGAGTAACACCATGTAAGCTAGAATTCTGTGTGAGGACTCTAAGGTCGCTGTACCCCTTCTGAGAGGGAGTACTAGGTATCAGGCACATCTCAGTAGGCAGCTCACAGCGGTCACCATAGCTCTCCATTAACACAATGAGTGGTTAATGCTTTGCAGGGTTTTTTTTTTTCTCATATCCTTCTATTTTATTGTGCTTAATATTGAATTGTAAGACTATTAATTAGTCCTATAATTTTTTTTCACTTCAAATCCAAAACTTTTCTCTCCCTAAAGAACAGAGAAATTTGTACTTGGAAATGTAGAGAACATTTTGACCAAAAAGAAAATGAGAAAGCTCAGGAAACAAACCAATGGGAAGACCTGTTTTAGTCACAAGGTATATAAAATGATTAATTTTATCATAGTTCTAAATTACTAGCAGCATGCACTTGCTCTCCCAAACCCCAAGGTTTCCCCTTATTCTTCCATCCCCTCTAATCTGGCTCTTTACTCTTCCTTCTCAGTGTGTGCCAGTTGCTGACTCCCTGCTTCAGCCCCTCCTCACTCTGCTAACAACCAGAGAAGGGAACATCTGAGCTTTGGGTCATTTTTCATTCCATATTGTGTAGTAAAATAACATGACACCCATAAACACTTCATTTTTTTCTTTCCCTTTGAAACACCAGTTGCTATCCTATTTATCAACAGAAATGTAAAATTACTGGAGCCATTTTTTTTATGGTACAGTTATAACTCTATGTGAGCTAGAATTCTGTTACAACCCTTCAACTCAGTCATTTTGAGTCATTGTAAGACAAAGCATGCAGCCCATGTTGAAGTGGTCCCATAGCATGGATGTCCCCCCTTTATTCTTCATACCCTGGGCACGTCTTAGTACACAGCTGGTCAATGTGTTTTATTTAATTTATTGGCTGACCTACATACACTATTTTGAGCTTTCAGAGCAGTTTTCATTGTGTTGCACTGGCTTGTGCTCAGATATGGGGGAGATTCTGTACTTATTCATTTGGGTGTAAGTTCTACTCCCCAAAATAATTCTTGCAGGTAAAATTTAAGCAATATAAAATATATATGCATACAAAATAAGTTGTTTGTATAAATGCTCATCAAGCTGTTTTGAAAATAAGGGAACTAAGAAATAGGAATGACAATGAGTGCAGAGAAGAGCTAACATCTTACTCGAGTATACTAGCTTCTAGGAGCTTATAAATAGGTTGCATTTTACCACCATTGGACACATACAAAAGAATTAAGTTTGCTAGTCAAAGGAAAGTCCATGGCTTTAGTTGGTATTGCCAAGTTTCCCAGCTCACATTCATATTCCCTTTGAGATGGCTATTATTGGTTATTTTAAGTCTCCTAAGAACTACCAGTTACTTCTATAACTTTTTCTTGTTCATGGAGAGGTTGTTCTGCCCCACCACCTGCCTTACAAGTTCAAAACTAGTAAGGTTTGAACACTTTGGTCTCAAAAAGAAACTACCTACCTAAGCCTACTGCTAGTTTTTATTTAAATACTGAGAATTACCTACCTGGGCCTGGAATGGTAAGGTTTTAGTTTGTATGTTAGGCTGTCTGTCTGTCTATCTATCTATCTATCTATCTATCTATCTATCTATCTATCTATCTATCTACCTACCTCTCTACCTCTCTATCTATCTATCTATCTATCTATCTATCTATCTATCTATCTATCTATCTATCTATCTACCTCTTACCAGCCTTTCATATGATGTTTTCCAAAAAACATTTCTCTATTTCACGCACACTGTCAAATTTAATATAAAGATATTCACAATATTGTATTGCCTTCCTTAATGACACCTCTAGTCTTTTTATTAGTTAATTTTTGTTCTTTGTTATTTTTTGTTTGTTTGTTTGTTTTTTTTGAGACACGGTTTCTCCTGTGTAGTCCTGGCTGTCCTGGAACTCACTTTAGACCAGGCTGGCCTCTAACTCAGAAATCTGCCTGCCTCTGCCTCCCAAGTGCTGGGATTAAAGGTGTGCGCCACCACCGCCCGGCTCTTTGTTAATTTTTTTTCTAACAAGTAAAAACTGATTATTCTCAGATTATGTTTTGCATCGTTCTAAAATTGTATTGACTTCTGTTCTTTTATATATTTTTTTGTCACACCTACTTTAGGTACAATTTCTTTTTCTTTTGAGAGGGCAGCCTTTTTTAATGCTGGTCAACATTATTTGAAGAAAAGATAAAAGGATCTATGTCAAGAATCCTATTTTACATCAGGTCTATAATCTCCAGGGGCATTTCATCCACAGGGATATTATTTTATTCATTTAAAAATTTATATTTTGAAACAGAACATTCAATGTTTTCTTCAAATGGATAATTCCTCCTACCATACCAGGGAGTAGAGTCTGCACGGTCATGACTTACCATTTTTCCTCTTTATACACTGGCAACATGATAACACCACACGAGAGTTCTTAAGTCAAAAGCCTAAGGATGCCCGAGATATTACCTATATTTTGGGAATTAATATATGTATTAAACATATATATATATATACATACATATACACACATACAAATAAAAATATCTATACATACAAAATGTATTTTGGTCATAGCTATTTTTAAATGCTGATACCCAGTTGGTAGTCAGATCTTGTTAAACCCAATCCTTAAACTTCTTTCACACTTCTTTCCATTTTTATTCTTTAAGTTTTTTCTTATTGAGGCTTCATTTCCCCCTCCCCCCAACTCTGGATTTTACAATAGACTTGCTTATTTTTTTTTCCATCTCTAGATCTTTTTCTCTATTAATCTATTTTTTTCCCACAAAGAGTTTTCCTAAAGGGCGCATCTGTCCATGTTATTTCTCTACTCAAATATTCTCAAATGTTCCATGAGATTAAAAAGTAAGAAACTGCTTGGTGCTGGGCATGGGGCTCTCTTCTTCATGACCTTGGGTTGTCTGCTATATACTCTCTACCCTCCCCCAGCAGCTCAAACCCATCAAACCTCTTGCGATTTCTGCTGGGATGTGTTTCTCCAAACATTTTAAACAGCACTGCTTCCTCTAACTGAATCCAGGCCCCTCCCACTTCCTGTTGCAGAGCGTATGTCAAGAGACTGTAGTAGGCTTATTACCAGTTCTTAGATATAGAGATGACTTGGTTATTGAATAAATCCAAACTCATTTGCATTTATGCATTTAATTTTATTTGGTATACATCTCTGTGACCTTGTTGTAGTTGGAGTCCATTACAGGATGTTTAAAGTCTTGTGATTTAGTCACCTCCACAAAGACAATAATACTGCTGTGGAAGACTGATGGGGAAGGGCACATTTATTTACAGTTCCTTATATTATAAACATCTAACCTAGACACTATTGCCTAACTTGTAATGAGAGCTTTACACAGACGAGGAAACGATGCCGTTTCTATTCATCTTCAGCAACAGCGTGTCATAGAACACCAGAGATTCTGATTAATATTATACTTTCTTTAGATAAGTATCTAAACTGTTCCCAAAAGAACTAGGTATTTTTAAGAGTTATATAACTAAACTACTTAAGCCAACATACTTGGCTGGTAATTTCATCTTCAGAATAATTTAAAGTGCTATAAGCAACCTGGCAGTCAACACTTTCTATAAGAACAAAACTATCTTTAAACATCAATTTACAAGATATACAACATTTGTGTGGAACAGCTGAATTTTCAGCACAAAGTCACTGTCACGTCTAACAGCAGGATTTATTTTTTTGCATAACATGAAGCTCTGAAATTTAACTGATGAATTGTTGCCACATGGCTTATTGTTGGTTTCCTACAAGAAAGAATACAATTGCTAGTTTAGTCTACCTTTTCGTTTTTGAGGCCACTTGACAGTAAGCTTGCACATTCACCAAGTCTACTGAGTTACAGTATTGTCTACTACAGTCACTGCCCTTTTATAAGAGCAGATGCTAATGGTAACTAATAACATATACCACTTAGAAAAAAACACGTTTTTATTTCAAAACAATTTTTTTCCTTTTGAGAAGAAACAAAACAAAACAAAACAAAAATGTATTGGGGTAGTTGGTATGCAACAAGGCTGAACAAGAGAACTGTAAAACAGTGTATCTGACACAATGTTGAAGAAATATGCACGTTTTTAGTTTTGTACTTATGATAATGCCCTATTAAGCTACAAATATGTAAATAGTATTACTTGCTTAATATATTAAATCCAATAGAATTATTGAATTCCCATTCTCCTCTGTCAATTTGTAACTCTATCTGAAAATTCAGTGATGAAAACATGCGCCCAAACCTGCAGATTGTGTGTGCTGTGGTCGATGGCAATCAGACTGCGCCTCCAATTTCATTGTCTTAAAATGAAATCGAGAATGTTTACAAAATGAATAAAGAGAATGCTGTAGTGAATTAGAACTAGAAGAGGTCTATGAAGCATGTGTTATTTTGGCATGTGGTTTCTTATTTAAAAGAAAATGTAAGTAGGCCCAAATGTCACCTGTGCCAACTCCACCAGATACAAAAGTATCCAGGCCCCATTTCCTCAAAGCCCCAAGTACACTGCTCTATAAAAAGAATCAATACAGATTAAAAACAAGTTGAACAGAGCACCATCCAGTTAGGACTGAGATGACATGAACTGAAAAGGTGGGGGCCTCTGTGATCCAAATGCTGCACTATGCCGACAAATTCCACCCGGCTGTTACACTACTGGATCCCAGGCCATGGTGTAAACAAAAGAACTCTGGGACAGAAACATGATTTGAAAAGTAAACTCCAAAATTATAGTTGCAGTAAATGGTCAAACAGACTGACTTTAAAGCACGAGTGACATATTAATTGTATTGCTTCTTGAACATTCCAAACAATGCATTTGTCCATTCAGGTTTGGGCCGATGTCCTGCTACAACCAAGAGTACTGTATTTATTCAAAAGCCCAGACTTCAATGTCTTGGATAAAGAAATCTTCCTTCTTAGAAAGTGTGTGATTCCCAAACGTTTTACAGGAGTGGCTTCTGCCATGGTAGAGATCTCCATCAAGCCAAAGAGCAAATTCTCCTCTGAAACACATCAACACAACAATCAGCAATATTCATGCCTTAATTATAAAGTAATTAACTGGGTTTTTCAGTGTCTACTAACTCTACACCATGAACTTCTCTAAACCTTCCCCTATTCCTTTTCTTTGTGGGATTGAAGCCAGATTTCTGTTTTTCTTTCCATTATAAAATCATTTATTACTCAAATTAAGGAAGAAATTAAGAACACTAAAATTTACTTCATACTGCAATTACCTTTTGGCATTTGGTATAAGTATTTTGTTACTATTTTATTATTTTCCTTTTCTTAGGCCATGCTCTACTACTGCACTGTACCCAAGTCATTCTCTCTGTTGTACAGTTTTAGTGTTTTTTAATTTGGTTTTCTTACAGGTGTTAAACTTCATCTGTGATAAAATGAGGGTTAATGATAAAGGTAAGACAAAATCCTGGGTTACCCTAAATGCTCAGGAAGAAACAGTTTGCGTTAAAAACAGCACCAGGCCAGCAACAAGAGCAGCTGCTGGGGTACTTCTCTAACAGTGAGAGAACAATGCTGCTGGCTTGGTTTTTGTTTTGTTTTGTTTTTTTTAGTGGCAAGACATGGAAAAGACTTTAAACAGACAAGAGACATGATCCTGGGATCCTTTATCAAGCAGTAGGAACAAACAGAAGCCAGTGTGACAGGGCTTGAAGGACCAAGTCCTACAACAGATCTCAGTGGAACAGACTTCAGGTCATCTTGCTCTTAACAGCTGATGTTTCTCTTCAGCTTCCGGGTTAATATTAAAGTGGGGAGGTCTACAGTTATCTGTGCTTATAAGGACAAACATTTAAAATATAGTAGGGATTATGCCAGCTTAGTAAAATGGTGGTTATAGGGTTTTGTTTTCCAAGACCCTTGACTTGACTAGCCCTGGGGAGTTGGCTAGGTTTCCCTCTTGCTGAGTGAGTCTTAAGTCCAATTATAGAGCAGTTGGTTTCCACCCAGGCACGTGCCAGTGTTGCGCCTCAGGCAACGATTGTGGAAGAATGTGTGAAAACAATGTAAGACCCAGAAGATCAGGGAGTTTGCAGAGAGACTATGTCTCTTAGGAATGTCAGGAGCTACACTCTCATCTCACCAACATGACTCCCCAAACATGAACTAAACCAAGGACAACATCAGGCATGCCAGTGTGTGCAAAACCCACCAGGCTTCAATCCTACACAAAGAGTTACAGGCAACTAAGGAATGTTGTGTGGGAAGAGCAGCATACTAAATTGGTTATCCTATGCTACATAATCAGCCCTGAAAATATACATACAAGAAACAATATATAGATGGCGCATTTAGCATTTAGGAGTATGCACATATGTATATGCATACATGTCTACATGCATGTACAATAATTAATGAAGAGAGATCACAAATCTGAAAAAGTGTAATAAGGGATATATTGGAAGGTTTGTACAGCGGAAATGGAAGAGAAAAATGATACAATTCTAATCTCGAAAATAAAATATATAAAGTAACAAAAATTACATAAACCAGGAAAAAATACCTCACTGGGAAAAGTAGCCAATTTCTATGCTCCACTTATTAATATTGGTAATAATAATTTTAAAAAACTTATTAGACACTTAATTGTAATCTATGTATTAAGATTTACCTCAAAACTAATCTCTAAGTCTCTCATAAATGACATTAGTTCTTCAATAAGCTTTGTTCCCACATAGGAATTTTGTTCCCTACAACTCAATGCAACCTCAGTTTTCTGTGGCTCTTGTTAGGAAGTGTCTAAAGTTTAAAAATCAGATTAAAACTTGGTTGTTCTACTTGCTCTAGGGCTGTTGGTTCCATGGTTGTCACACTTAAAGAAATCTATGATCCTTAAATATATTCAAGAGTTAAAGCTCTATCTTGGGCGAAATATATAGAAAATTAATTGCTATACAAGCAATACGTTAAAAAATGAAGACTTTCTGAAAATATAGTGGATAAAAAAGTAAAAAGAATGACAGTTAACTACTTTGTCCACAGTATTGCTACAAGCAAACCCCAGGCAGGATTCTTATTATACCAGATATGAAAAGAAAAGAAAGAAATGCAAAATGAGACTATATTTTAATCTACTATGTGATATACACTATATCAAAATTTTAAAGCAATTTTTTCTTTTTAATTTCTTTACAAGTCTCCTCCCCAAGAAGAGTCATCTCTAGTTATAGCTAGCTGAAGGCTTTTAGGGAATTAGCTCAAGGCCTCATGTAATATATGCTGCCTCCAAAACCTGTATTAAGTCCATAACATGATGATTCCAATTTTGAAAAGGGTTATGATTTGAATATATTCTCAAAGGTTTATGTATTAGTAGCTTGGTTCCCAGTGTAGCTATGTCAAGGAATTGGAAACTTAAGATCTGACACACGGTGGGAAGTGGTTAAGTCACTAGGGATATCATGTGACTCAGAGATTACTACAGTTCTTATAGGACCCTATGCAGGCCAAATTCTTGGGGCTTCCCACCTTACAATGTGGGCTTGTCTGCATTTCCTTCTATGCTATGTAGTAATGTAGCAAAGGGGTCCTCACCAAAGGCAGACAGACGGCACTACCCAATATCTATGTTTATAACAATAGAAAATAGATTGATAAAGGGCCTTCTATATAAAATTCTGAAATAGTAAGTTCTTAAAGTTTCTAAGTTTGAACGTGTATTCTTTGAACACAGAAGACTTATCTTCCTGGCCCGCCCCCCCCCCCCCCAAAAAAAAAATTAGTGGCTATTTTGATGAAATCATGTTACAGAAAATCTCATTATTAAATGCGATTCAACATGTTTTTTAAGGTATCTGTAATAGCTTGAAATTGTTAACACTTGATTGGAAGTTTTGGGAGAGTCAATAGAATATTGTGCATGATGACTGTTTGGGGAACATCTACATAATTTGTGTAACTGGACTATGTAAACAGTATAGTCTGACAAGAGGAGCCTACTTACAAACACACTTACATACACAAATATTTGCTTGAATTACCTTGCATGCAGAGTCTTGAAGGCTAAGATTCTGCAGCCTAAATTAGTGTCATATTTCTGTAATTTTATACAAAGAAATAATCTACCACTTTTACAAATTTGGGCGTCATTTAGCATCACATACATCTGATACCAAAGGAAAGGAAGAAATGTCAAAGAATAAAGCTATGTAGAAATACTACTTGAGAAGTCCACCCTATGAAGTAGCAGAGGAGGGCACCTTTAAACATCACAACACTAGACAAAATTAGGATATCTGAATATGAAAAAAAAAGTTTTCATAGGGAGGTTAGGCAGGGATGGAACTATTGAAGAAAAAGAAAGACCTTGAACATGGCGTTATTAAACCTTATTACATGAAAACAAACTATAATTGTCTGAAATACAGATCCAAATAGAGCTCAGAGAAAAACTAAAGGAAAACTATTGGTTTTGCCCTATACAATGAGGGAGACAGCAGATTATCATGTGTACTTGGATATTTAAGATACTGAATGATTTAGACTAGTCAAATTTCAAAATTTAAAGAGCCAGTGCACAGTAAATCAAAAGATAGGTCTTAATTTGAATCAGCTAGCCAACATTTTAAAATGAAGAAAAACAGTACTTTACCAACTATGTAAAATATTATATACTTAACTACCTTAAAAGCATACTTTAGCATAATATGTAAGTTTATACTCTAATACCAAAATTTCCAAAGATAACTTACTTTGTAAATAATCTAAACCTATTCTTGAAGAATCTCATAGTGAAATGTTCAAGAGACTTACCCTCCACCACCAAATGCTAATGAGTCCATGTCTCCTTTGATAAAAAACATATTGTCTCCTGTCCACTTAAAGACCTGGATAAACGAAAACAAAGTGTTGACTATATGTTGAAAACGGCCCTCCCAACACAACAGACACAACACCAACGTTTTACCAGTACAGGTTCCAGCCCCTTCAGATCTCAGTGTCTCTGACTCACTTGGAAAGCATGTGGCAACTCTCCCTCACTCTCCGTCCCTGGCTCTCAGATCCTAACTCTCTCAACATGACTGTTCTTCTAAGATCAAACATAAATGTTTGTAAATTGCTACAAGGCCAAGACCTTTTTGGTGCACTCAAATTTCTTGTTCATCATTTTTAGATTAATAATGCTTATGATTTTCTAAATTAAAACCCTTGAGAAATCTGAAAGGAAAACTAGGCTTACCAGTCTTGTACCTACTTTTTTTTATGCATGCATAAGTACAGGTAGGGATACATGCCGATGAACATGCATGTTGAGCCAGAGTCAGACATCAGGCATCTTCCTCTATGGCTCTCAGCCTCTGTGTATTGAGGCAGGGTCTCAGGTAAACCAGAACCTTACTAATTTAGTAAAACTGGCTGGCCACCAAGGCATCACAAGAGGTCACCTGCCACCAAGCCCAGCTTTTACAGGTGCTGGGAGTGCAAACTCAGGTTCTCACGATTGCAGAGGACCTTAAACAATGAACTGCTTAGTATACCCCAATATTATATTCTTATACATTTAAATGTTCTAGTCTATAGAAAATTTACCTAATTAGATAGCCCCAGTGCTTTATCTTTATCATATTTTTCAAAAGTACTACATATATACATACATGCATGCATACATACATGCATGCATACATACATACATGCACACATATCCAAACATCTTTACTTCTTTTTTATATATTAAGCCACGAGATTCACAGGCAGTGGACTCTGGTAGCTCAGGCCCCTCTCCACTAGTTCTCATGGTGTGCTTTTCTTGGTAGAGCAGGCTGGCAATTCAGCTAAACCCAGTCTTCTTTCTCTTAGCTTCTTTTTTAAAAAACATTTCCTTTGCCCTTCTCAAGAAGCTATTTTAGCTCACAGAGTATTTAATGTGCTCAACACACACAGTAATTCTCAAGAATCTTATCCTAAGCTTGCTTGCTTTTAACAATGCCAATAGAATATTGGGTGACACTGTAGTCGTCCAGTTTTATTATGGTACCATTTATGGGACATAACTTTATAAACAGTACCCATTCCCTTGCTCTTTAAAAATCACTGTTTTTGTAGATTTGTATATATGTGACCAAAGGAACATTGCCATGTTTCCTAAAACCTAGAGAACATACACGTGTGGTGCCTCTTCCCTTTGTGTTTGTTACGATGGCAAGTTACTAGAAGACTGACTGTTGTAGTCATGAGTTTCAATAGGCTTTGATACTTCAGTTGCATATAATTAATATATTACCTTATTTATCAGATAGCTACGTATAACATAAAAACATTTTAGCAATAAGCACAAATGCAGATTAAATCTGCAGCGACTATCAATTTATCATTAATATGTTCTATGGAGACAGAAGTACTAATTAGTCTGCATGAGCTTTCATAACATCTCTTTTTTATATACTTGCGATGTTGAAATAACTTTTCTTACCTCGAATTCTGGACAGAATGTAAAAACAAATGTTTCTCCAGTACCGTAAAAGCCATCACTTACTTTAAATGGCTCTGATGCTAATGCACCAAAAACCTAAGGATAAAAAGGGCATGTTCAATGACACAAGTACTAATTTATTTCATTTGCATTACCTTCCATACACAGTTCAATACAATATAAAAATGAATCAGTAGTTCTCGTAACTTTTCCTTAAGGGGAAATGGCAAGCTTCTGTGTTGTCATAGTTCTATCGAGTACAAAGCACAGCAGCTTCTCAATGAGTGGAAAAAAGACTTCCCCTGGCTTTGCGTCTAGAAAGATACAGTAGTTATACTATACTAAAGTGTTAAATATATTTTAAGAGAAAAATGTCAGAGTACACAGATATATCCTCTACTGGATCACAGCTTAAGGAAAAGTGGAAGTCCTTTCTCTATTGTAGCTAGACATCATTTTCTTCCTGCATCATTACACACAACATGCCCTAGAACATACCTTGGCTTGAACAGCCTTAAATATTGAAAGCATATACTATAGCCTAATAAAGATCAAATGAGGATGAGACCTGGATGGTTCAGTACTCTGAGTCATATCATGAGAGGACCACGTAGCACTCATACATCTTTACAGTCACTATGTCTAACATTCTACCATTACAGTATCAAGTTTAAAAGCTTACAAATAAAAGATTATTTAGAGGACTGTGTACAAAATATAAATGTATAGTTCAATTACAATTATCACAAGTCCCAAAATAGAGAACTTTATCAGTCTTTAGAAAACTGTGTGTCTCCTCTTCTCAGCCCCACTTCCTGGAGGAGGTATGCTCTGACACCACTAGCTCATTTTTCTTACTATGAATTTTCTATACATGGAATCATAAGTAAGGAATGCTTTGCTTTGTGATTTTTGAACCAGTATTATGCTTTCAACATTTATCTATATGCTATGGTATGTAGCAGTAGTTCACTTATTTTCATTGATTCTAATACCTGTTCCTGAGCATATCACCTCAGGCACATTAACTCTAGTTGGGGATGACTATGAATCTCTGCAGGTTTAGACTGGTACTTGGTACAAAACAGACATGGCGAGCCACTAGAAGTGCCACTGTTCTATATTACATGATGCTTCTGTTCTATACTTTCATTATTGTCTGAGGCTTGTTGTTTTTATTTATGGGTTTCCTTTATTATTGTACAATGGCCTTTAACTCTTAAAATCTACCTATTAACTACTATGGGGAAAGAGTAATTTTCTTCAGTGGTATAGCCACTAGTAAGTGGCCCATGCTCCGAGAACAACTCCTAATTAAACACTGTGGGATACAAAACCCCATGTCACTCACAAGACATCAAAGTAGGAAGAATTTTGGGGAAGAGAAAGGAGCTCAGTTTGATAGGAATTATAGAGGCTATTAGTGGCCGATTAAGAACAAAATACAACACGTACAAACATGAAATCAAAGAATAAATGCAAAACATATTTTTAAACACCTACTCATTCTTAAGAGTCTGTCAACTTCTCTCCCTCCCATAGGCCTCATTCTTATCTTCCTTATAGACACAAACACTTTCTGGGCTCTTGATAGACCTAGCAGATTATGCTCACCTTTAAAAATACTGGTAGGATAAAAATCGCTTCTATTATAACTTTCCTTTCAACAGAAAACTATTACTCACAATGCTTACATTTAGCCTCTAGAACACTCAGTCTTGTGCAATGAAACAAGGATCATCAATTCTGCACTAAAATACACTAATGAAATGCATTTTATCAAAGTAGTAGTTCAAAGTTACAGGTTAAGGAGGAAGGATCTAGACGAATAGATTTTCATACCTGCCCATCACTGTCTTTAATCACCATCAGCACTGGAGTGTCTAAGCCTGTCATTGTTCGATAAAGGGTCTTCAAACTTGTGCCATGCTTCCCAGTACCGTACACAAGAGTCCATGGATAGCCAATGGTTCTTGGTGGAAGGTGCTTAGTAAGCTTAGAGAAACAAATGTAGTGTTTACTTGGCTGCAAGCATCAGCAGCTGCGATTTAATCACCCATATACAATGCAGGCTAAAATAGAAATGTCAGAAACCGACTTCTTATTGATGCTGTGATGCTGTAACAGGAGTTACATACTTCTCAGCAAGAAATATCATTGTCTACTAGAAAATGAGTAATGCAAACCAAACTCCCATTACAGATAAGAAACACAGCTTGCTTGCCACTTGTACTGTACCAAATTAACAAAAATGCTGGGTGAACTTTTAGCATGATTATTCAAATGTCAGATTACCAGAGCTTGAAAAACTTTTATAGCTATGACACTGAATAAGTAAATTACTTTATATCTCTACATGAACGATTTCTTCACCTATCAGGAATATGAACAACAATAATCTATAATTTCAAGAGCTTTGATAACAAACATGTAAACTTGGCATATAACAAACCAAAGATTTGTCAGGCATGGTGAGGCATGATCATCCTAGCTCTAGGGATAAGGCCAGGGAATCAGGAGTTTGGTATTCATTCAGCTTAGGAGCCACACTAAGACCCTGTTTTAAGAACTAGAACAAAGAGCAACCTTGACTTGCTCCAGTGTCTCCAGGATCTTTCCTAAGCTTTATACTTTCAGTACTCTGGCACCTGCTGTGGGAGGCTCTGCTTTTCCCACTTACTCTTCATGAAGAGCAGCAGCAGCAGCAGCAGCAGCAGCAGGGGCCCTGCAGCTGGAGAGGAACCGAAGAGGCTGCTCCCCTCTCCTCGCACACACTCAGACGCTGCAGCAGACATGGCATACCTTTTCAATCTGATCAGGCAGTAAGAGTTCACTGGGGTCACTTAGGTTTGGTCGGAAAGATTCGGGCTCCAGGTCTGCTTTTGCTGGAGCAGCCTGCTTTGAGTTGACGTCTTCCCTTGTAGTAATCTAAAGGAGTAAACAGCAGCAGTATGTTCAAATGCTGTTGTGATGAGTTCTGTACAGTTTAGCCTTTTGAGTTAAATAAAACTTTATTATGCACAGGTGGCTAAAGAGTTCACCGGGCAAATGATGCTCCAATTAAGTACAGACACTGTGCCCGGTGCACAAGAGGATAAAAAAAGTCCACTTCATCCACAGCACAAGAAAGGACTGGCACCATACACTGTATCTCCTGTTTCTGGGTGACAGGAAACACACACCTTAGCCCTTAAGAACAAAGAGGGAGCCAGATAGCTGTTTAAGTAAGTGCTCTTTAAAATATGTGCTATTTTTCACACAAAATACAAAAACTGTCAAAATTATTAATAACATTTCTTGTATCAAAATTTTAAAGAATGGTAGACTAAAAAGTGATAACTTTCTTTGGGATGTATTTATTTGATTCATTAAAGCTACCATTTTATAAAACTGCCTTTTATTCTGAACTTACTAAAAAAGTTACTTTTCATGAAAGGCTGGGATCAAACAATAAATATGAAAATTAGTTTGTTCATAATTTAATGTTAGATGAATTGGTTGCATTTATTTGTAGAGAACGGCACACTGGTATTCATAAATTGACAAAAATGGTAATTAAAAACCTTACTTTATAATCAACTGTTAGTGTTTACATTTTCCATTAATTTTAGAACCTAAAACACAGTAATCCTAACAAATGAAAACCTAAGTATTGTTGATGAAACATTTCAACTGGACACCCCACAGAATCTTACTGGAGCAGATAACTAAAATGCAGCACAGTTCAGAGACAGTGCCACCCAGGAGTGGAGCCCTGGCCCGTCAGCACAGCGCTTGCCAGGTCTGGACAGGATGTATTTTCAGCCAATGCATGTTTGAGAATTGCATTGTCTCTGATGAGCAGCTAAATATGAAGACTTTCACATCACTGTATTACCTTTATTTCAATGATGTGAAAGGTTAAAATGGAACAAAACAGAAATCCAAGGCAGCATTGGGAAAATTAAAGGAGAGCTATTTAGTCACCTGGGAAAGCAATGAAAGCATAAAGCATACTTTTATAACAAGAAAACACAAACTGAAAATGAGTTTTCAATTTTATTGCTTTTCTTAAACAACACCAATTCTTTCAGAACATTTGAAGTAATGTATCTAGCTCAGGTGTCTTCCCTAGAGTACCCCAAAGTGCTTCTAACACCAACCAAGACTGCCTCAAGAACAGAACCAATTCGTCCCATTAAGATTTGATCCTTAGTTCCTACAGCTCAAGCAGCTTTGAAGAGAAAATACTTAAAGCCTTACTTTCCATAGGGGATTTTATAATTTTCCTACCATCTCGTATCTTTCATACTTTAGTCAATAAAGGTTCATTCACAAAACCAAATACTCCCCCAATGTCAAAATCAAATGAAAACTCATAGGTGATAGCCCTGAGAACAGTTCTCAGGGGGCTGAATTGTGGTGGAATCATTTCTAGTGAAAAGAAGATAGAGAAGAGGCAAAAAGAAAAAAAACATAATGAAGGAGAAAAAAAAAAAGGTATATTTACAGCTCCCCAAGAAAAACCATTCTTCAAGACAGGAATTTCCTGGCGGCTTATTTTAGTGCCTCATTCAAGACAAATCCTTCTAATGTGAGATCTGTCTTGAGAAAGGACACTAAAAACAAGGAGCATTTAATCTCCAAAGAAGTTTAAACTACAGAAGGGGGCACCTGGAGACGTCTGCAGAGTGTGCGCAGTTCTTCAGTATTTAGAGCATCGATCCTGCGGTGATACTCAGCCACCGACACTACCTGAATATGGAAACAGGAAGACAATAATTCCACTGACAGTTGAGAAGAGAATATGTATATAAAAAGAGAAGACAGGAGAGAAAGAGGAGGTAAAGGGAGAGATTTAAATGGGAGAAGAGAATGGTAACCAAGCTATCTTTTCCTAGCTCACACTGGAAATCGTAGAGATTTATATAGAAACTACAGTTGAAATATATACAAGTGGGTTATATTACCACCACCACAGCCAACTAGGAGGAAATATGTTTACTTTATGGGTGATTTAATATAGATTGGATTCAAAGCAGATTTTTTAAAAGAGGAAACTATAACATGCTTTACTGATACAGGTGGCATTTAGTCAAAACTTTCATCCAGTTTACAAAGAGAGTGGTAACTAACCATCATTGCTCTCAAACACTGCACAGTAACAGCCATGATCCTAGAATTTCTTCTAGGCATGTAATATGCACCCCCAACTGCATCACAGCGGGGGGGGGGGAAACAAGGGCAAAGGAGAGAGCGGGAGAGGGAGGGAGGGAGGGGAGGAGGGAAAGAGGAAGAGAGACACGCTCATACAAACATACAGAGAGAGAGAGAGAGAGAGAGAGAGAGAGAGAG
>JADRCD010218989.1:698-15778 GCA_019843815.1 Montemys delectorum
AAAAAAAAAAAAAGCCCCCAAAAAACCAAAAAACCAAAAACTTAAGAACAAAGAAGAAATCTGAGCAAATTTACTAGTGACTTTTGTCAATGTAGAATAGTTCATTTATGCACTGAACAAAATGTTTTAGTGCTTACAAAGTAGAGTTATTGTATCTCATTGATCTTAGTTCAGACTCTTACAAAATTTCCTGTTACATATATTTACATAATTCATAATATATAACTCACAAGACACAACTTGAGTTACCTAGTTGAATATATTCAATACATATGTTTATAAAATATATAGCATATGTGTGTGGAGCACTAACTTTTAAAAAGTCTTTTAGAGTAGTTTTAAGTTCAAGGCCAAACTGAGCAGAAAATCCTGCATTTCCACTATATTCCTCTCCAGGACTTCTCTACTGTCAAATCTCACACTGCTGTGATACATTTGTTACAATCACCCAAAGTCACACTTAATATTAACATTCACTCTTGGCATACTTTCCCACCCACGACAAGTGTATGTCATGGGTCACCTGGGTCATCACAGGATCCTACAAAACAATTGGCAGTCATTGGGATCTTTTGTTTTTTACTTTGCCATTCTCAGAATATCAATGTTGAAATCATAAAGTATGTTAACTTTTTAGATTGGTGTATGAGAAATTTCATTAAAGATTATATTTTCCTTGGGCTGGAGAGATGGCTCAACGTTTAAGGGCACTGGCTGCTCTTCCAAAGGACCTGTGCAAAGCAAGATCTACTTGGTACTCAGAACCATCTGTAATTCTAGTTCTGGGGGAATCAGATGGGGAATCAGACGCCCTCTTCTGTTCTCTATGGGTACTGCATGCACGTCCTACCGGGGTCTTTTGAAAGATTAGCAAGTGCTCTGAAAAGCTGAGCCATCTTTCCAGCCCCTAGAGCTCTGGTTGAAAAGCCAGGTTTGAGCAGACTAAATTTAACCAAAATGAAGTGCAACATAGTTGATCTTTATTCAGTTATACCCAATTACACCAACTTTCTTTGTCCTTTCTGTGTTACCCACCATACTGTATGAAATCCTTTGCTGTAAGGGTCTAGAAAAGATTTGAAAAATGAAAAATGCTACAAAATGCTCAAATTGAGAAATTCATATCCTTGACCAAGTCCAAGGAAGTACTAATAACACACAGCATTGTTTTGTATATGACGAACAAGCACATTTTAAGAAAAAAGAAACCTGGCCTATTATTTTTATTTGTGAAATGTCATTGAGTGTGAGACCCAATTCCATTTTGGATTCTTGAAAATAATGGATTCTAGTCGGGCGTGGTGGCGCACGCCTATAATCCCAGCACTTGGGAGGCAGAGGCAGGCGGATTTCTGAGTTCGAGGCCAGCCTGGTCTACAGAGTGAGTTCCGGGACAGTCAAGGCTACACAGAGAAACCTTGTCTCGAAAAAAACAAACAAAACAAAAAACAAAAAACAAAAAAAAAAGAAAAGAAAATAATGGATTCTTGAAAATGCGTTAAGAATGCTTTAAAAATGGGCCTTAGAACTGATTAATCACAATCGTGGCATTTAAAACCTTGTGCTATTATTTCCATGTATGGATTCCATCCTGCTGTAACTCTATTAACCAATAACTCTCAACGATTGGAAATTAATTTTTTTGGGGGGGGCAGGGGGTTGTTTCGAGACAGGGTTTCTCTGTATAGCCCTGGCTGTCCTGGAACTCACTCTGTAGACTAGGCTGGCCTTGAATTTAGAAATTCACCTGTCTCTGCCTCCCAAGTGCTGGGATTAAAGGCATGCGCCATCACTGCCCCGAGGGAAATTAATTTCGAAGTCAGTTCTTTCTCACTGATTTTTCAGCAGTAGAAAAAAGGATATTGCAAACCTTAAATCTGTTTAATTGTAGTTTATTATGTATATCATAGATTGAAGCCACCCAATTATTATTAACTACAATCAATAGCAAAACAAAAAGTGAATTCAATTCTAAAATCCCTTGAGGGAGGCCATGGATTATTTTTAAAAAGTAACTTGAAGCCGGGCGGTGGTGGCGCACGCCTTTAATCCCAACACTTGGGAGGCAGAGGCAGGCAGATTTCTGAGTTCGAGGCCAGCCTGGTCTACAGAGTGAGTTCCAGGACAGCCAGGGCTACTCAGAGAAACCCAGTCTAGAAAAACCAAAAAAAAAAAAAAAAAAAAAAAAAAAAAAAAAAAAAAAAAGTAACTTGAATAATAAACAGCTTAAAAACACAGAACAATTGCAAACAATATATATGTATCCAGGCTGAAGAAACAAATGGAAACATTTACTACTTCTAGCCTCTCCCAGTTCGGACTCTTGTTTTTCCACCACAGGGATTCACTGAATTTGCCCAGCGTGGCCTGGAACCTGTGTGTTCAAATTCAGGTAATCCTCCTGCTTCAGTCCCAGGAGTAACTGGGCTATATACAGGCTTCTCACACAGCCTAGCTTTTATTTCCTCATTTTCAGTATCGTGCACATGCGTAATTAAATGTTTTAGTAATAGCACCATTTAACAGTCTTTTAAAAAGGAGTAATATAATTTAACCCAGTATGTCTAAAATCTATCATCCCAGCAAATAAACACAAGATTTATGAATGAGATGGTTTGTCAGCGGTGTACTGGCAACACTTAACAGCCGAGCACTGCTGGAACTAGCTACATTTCTTTAACTCTCTTGGCTACATCTTAGCCAAATTACACACAGCGGCCCTAGAGGACGCACAATCTTGCGCGAATTCAGCACCAAGCCATTCTTCCAATTCTGAGTTTGGGGATTCCTTAAATAACACAGTAGTCTCTTGGCTCCTCCGGATTTGGCCAAGTGTAGAGGCGGCGCGTGCTGCTTAGAGACGGTGCAGGGGATGGGGGCGGGGGTGCTCCGGGAGACTGAACCCGCGGGCGCGGGCGGCGGCAGCGGTTGGTAGCTGCCGGGCGGCGAGCACGCGGGGGCAGCTCCACCCGTGGGCGCGCGGGCCGGCACCGAGGCGCGAGGGCGCCGCCCCGAGGTGGGGTTGGGGGGCGGGCACCGGGCTCCCGAGGGCGGGGCGGGGCGGGCCGCATCGTGTTGGGATTCGGGCGCCGGCAGCGGGCACGAAGCAGAACGCGGAGCCGCGGCAAGCGAAAGGGACGGCGGCGGCGGCGGTGGCGGTGGCGGCAGCGGCGGCAGCCGGGAGGGTCTGGACCACGGGAGCCCGAGCGCGCGGCAACGGCCGCCTGGAGCGCGCAGCGCGGTCAGCCTGCGCTCGCAGCACACCAGCGCGCGCACGCTAAGGGGTGCGCGGTGCCGAGCGCGCGCCGAGCGGCCGGGGGCGCGCAGGCCCTGCCCGCCCCTTCCGTCCGCACGCCCGCCGCCCCGCCGGCCCTTCCTCTCCCACCTTCCACTCGCGGCCCGCGCCCCGCACCCGGCGGCCCCCGCGTCCTCCTCCCGCGGCAGCGCTGTCCGCGGCGGCCGGAGCGGGCCGGGCCGGGCCAGCGGGCCGGGGGATGGCGCTGCTGGACCTGGCCCAGGAGGGAATGGCCTTGTTCGGCTTCGTGCTCTTCGTGGTGCTGTGGCTGATGCATTTCATGTCCATCATCTACACGTGAGTTGGAGGGTCGAGGCCTCGGGGACGAGCAGGGCTGGCAGGCGTGTGTGCGGTGGGAGGTAGCGTTCTGCGGGGTTAGAGAAAGCTGATCCCCCAAACGGTCCCCTCCATCGGTCTCCTTGGGGCGGTGCGGCGCGGGGTCCTGGAGAGGGGATAGCGCTGGAGTCGGGACCTGACTCCTGGGTTGCTGGCGACTATCGAGCTCTAGGAGAGGAGCCTGCCTCTCTGTCTAGAGGAGGGTTGTCTGCTTGGTCTGATTCTGTAGATTCGTGCGATTTTTCTTCCCATCTGGGCGAAGATGTATGGTGTATTGTGAGGGTTTCCCCTCCCTCTGCGCGGGCCACGTCTCTGTTCTGGAGATGGTCCTTTACACTCTTCCGGGAGCTGCTCACCAGCACCCGGAGACTTCCCAGTGGATTACCTCCTTCCTAGAAGAACTATGTACTTAGCTAGGTGTGGAGCACCTGCCCGCCTTGAAGAACGTCTCCGAGCCAGTGTGAGCCAGTGTTGTATAGCTTCGAGTCCTGTCAGGGTGGCATTTCAGTATCATGGCTTTATTTCTTTATCTTTTTTCCAAGTCTTTATTTATTGACCTGTTTGGAGTTGCATCCTTAATCTCGTTTTCCACACACATCTTTTCATTTGACAGGTTCCTCCCCAAGGCCTACTAGATACCACCTGGTATTGGGCTGGGGATACAGTTGAGAGAGCAGGATAAAACTCCTGCCCTCGTGAAGCTTACGTTCTAGAAGGATGAAACATGATAAAAATCTAAATAAGGTTATTCCCTATAAAGCTCATAACTAAAACAGAACAAGGTGAAGGGGCGGAAAGGGACATGATATAGGTGGCTGAGTTTTGATCCATCAGTGAAATGCCTTTAAAATGAAGCTTATTTAAATGTGTAGAGATGAACTCATTTGGCATTTTAGCCTGAAACGAGGGGGAAGGAAATTTTTTTTTTTTTAAATTACCAAATAGGAATAGGCTCGAATAGGATGCATGTTAATGAAAAACAGGGAAGGATGTTAGGTAATTACTTTTAGATTTTTTTTTTTCCACTATAGAAAACATGTGCTTTTCTCCATTTGGTGTGCCATTTCCTGATACTGAGAAAGATGACACCTGAATTAGATAAGCAGACAGGGTTTTTTTTTTTTTTGAAAGTGAAGGAAAACATACCACCGTTCAGAATTTAGAAATTTAAGCAGTATTCATTTTAACTACATGGGCTCTTTAAAAAGCAATGGTTACTTTATCAGGAATTTAGACAGTACAGAAACGAATAAACAAGATAGTTATAACACATACCAAAATGTTACCTTGTTAACTTTTTTGCCTACCTTCCCAATTATGTTTTTTTATATATGAAGAGGGCAGGCAAAGGAGGAGAGAGGAGATTGTACCGTGTCATGCCTGTTGTTCTATGTAGCCTGTTTTAAAATCTACCTACTGAATAAGTGGTTTTTGAGGAGCTTCACAGGGCACTGTTCTCGGTGCTAGAAGTGAAGCATGAAGAACCAAACACCCCAAGGCTGCTGCTTGTAGGGGAGCTGCCTGCAAAGTAACTTGACCATTGTTTTTCTCATATCCACAAATGTGTGAGCTCTCTCCATCGGTTTAGGGAGATGCATAGCAGTTTAGCTTATGAGCTTTTAATATTCATCTATTGTTTTTGGTAGGCAATTCAGTTGATTTCAGTTACTATTAAGCAACACTTAATAAGAAGCGGTTATATTTGTATTTCTTAACTTTTTCCTGTGCTGGGAACCAAACTCAGGGCCTTCTGTATGTTGGGCAAGTGTTTATCCCTAAGATATATTACTAGCTCCTGTGATGGATTCTTATACCTGCATCTCCTTAGTTCACATTTTAGAGGGAGAAAAAGTATTGGACCAGAAATGATACATCTTTTAATCTTTGATACAATGTTGCCTTATAAAATATAATAACTGTCTTGGATAATGGGTATTTCCCTGTTCTGTGTCCCTTATTCTTCACTCTTTCTTTTGTTTTGTTTTGTTTTGTTTTTGTTTTTTTTGTTTTTGTTTTTCGAGACAGGGTTTCTCTGTGTAGTTCTGGCGGTCCTGGAACTCACTTTGTAAACCAGGCTGGCCTTGAACTCAGAAATCCACCTGCCTCTGCCTCCCAAGTGCTGGGATTAAAGGCGTGAGCCACCACCAACCACCCTGTGCAAGTGCTAAGATTAAAAGCATGGGCCTGGCTCTTCACTGTTTACTTTGTTTTGATTTTCATTCACTTAGTTATTGGTTCCACTGAGTAGCTTTTCAGATGTATATATGCTAATTTCATTTAGTCATAAATTATGTGGATATAGTCTTTTGCCTATACTGCAGTCTGTAGCCAAGTTCCTCTGTTTTTGTGGCGGTAACTCCTATGTTGCATCTCCTGTCTATTTTATTGTCTCTCAACTTGAAGCTAAACAAGTCTTCTGTTTTATGTTTCCATTTATTGATTGCATTTCCAAGTATTGCATATATTAATTATATATGTTAGTCTGTTTTCTTCTACTGTTGTGAATTTCCCCTTTAAATTTTCACATACTACACTGTGATTTTTCTCAGCATTTTTCTTTGTTATACAGTGAGATCTAGAACCCTAATTAATAATCCTTTTCTGAGATAGGGTCTTACTAGGCAGCTCAGTTTATCTTGGAACTCATAATGTAAACCAGGCTGACCTTGAACTCACAGAGATCCATCTGCCTCTGCCAAGATTCTAGAATTAAAGTCACGTGCCAGCCATGCCTAGTTATAATTTTACATTTTTGAGCATAGTACAAATATTAGCTTTGTTGAAGTGCTATAAAAAGGCTTTGTAATTATTTTTTTTAAATACTCCAGGGCATTACCTTTATATTTAAAAAAAATTGTGTGTGTGTGTTACAACCTCACAACTTGCAAGAGTTAGTTCAGTTCTCTCCTTCTACCATGAGGGTACTTGGGGCTGGGGATTGAGCTCAGGTTATCAGGCCTGGTGACAAGCACCTTTACCTACTGAGCCATATCGCCTACCCTTTTTATACAGATAAGAACATGTTCTGGGTTAGTGTGTTGCCACACAGGCAGGTGGATTTCTGAATTCAAGGCTAGCCTGGTCTTCATAGTGGGTCCTAGGACAGCCAGAACATTACATAATGGAGAGATCCTGTCTCAAAACACCAAATCAAACAAGCAAAAGAAGAAAATTCCTGGAAAGAGATGTGCAAATCAAACACCCAAGTATCTAGATCTCATTGTATAACAAAAAAAAAAAAAATGCTGAGAAAAATCACAGTGTAGTTTATGAAAATTAAAAAGGAAAATTCACAACAGTAGAAGAAAACAGACTTAACATAATTAACATATATAATACTTGGCACACATCTGTAATCTTAGCACTCAACAAGGCTGAGGTAGGAGGACTGCAGTGAAGACTAGCCCTAAGGAATATTATAAGACCCTGAGTCACAAAACCAAAAACTTTAAGGCAAATAACTAGCAGACAAATTTGTGTACAGAATCAGCCATACTCTTTCTGAGGTTGCTGTTTTGTTGGATAAATTCCTTCCTTCCTTCCTTCCTTCCTTCCTTCCTTTCCTTTTCTCTTCCCTTTTTCTTTTTTTTTTTTTGCAGTCCAGTCTCACTGTCACTTTTGTGTGTGTGTGTGTGTGTGTGTGTGTCTTCCTAGTTTAATGGGAATTGTTTTCAAGTGGAAAACAAGGTTGCTTTTTGGTGTTTGTTTTTGCTTTCCCTTTCCTAACTGTATATGTAAAATTGCAGTTGAGTCCCAGCATTTAAAAAAGTTGAAGAACTATGGAAATAGTAATTTGGTTAAAATGCTGTGCAAAATAATTTTTATTTTAATAAAAGGATATATTTTCTGAATGCTTGTTCTGTCTG
Organism: Montemys delectorum; assembly: GCA_019843815.1. Lineage (NCBI taxonomy): Eukaryota > Metazoa > Chordata > Mammalia > Rodentia > Muridae > Montemys > Montemys delectorum. The sequence continues at coordinate 8,196 of JADRCD010218989.1, forward strand.
CATCTCTGCTGTCCTTTTAAGTAAGACAAAGATGTAAGCAGATGTTGGTGCCCTCTCCCTGAGAACTTGTGCTTGCAGCTGGTTGTCTAGCAGTTGCCAGGTTTCTAAACACTTAGCTTTGTATTGGGTGTCAGGTCGGCAGGAGGGTGAACTCCCAACAGTTAAAGAAGCGGGAGCAGCAGCAATATTGCAATAAGAATGTAAGGTATTTTGGAAAGTTGCTTTTTAAAAAATATTAGATACAATGTATCAATGGCAACTGCTGAATCTGTTATTGTATCTTCTTACAGTTAGAGAAAAGTTCTTGGTCTGTATTTCCAACAAGGAGCTAACCTTTGATTAACACATTGACTGTTTCTTATTCAGTGAAGTTATTTGTTCTAATTTCACACGTGTCTCCCAATTCCCATAAGCACCACTCCCCCCAATAAAGAGTAGTTGTCTATAAAATGGAAACAGGTGTTTCCCATGTTTTGAATATGTCTCTGCTGATGGATCTCTCTACTACTCACTTTGTTCCTCTCTAACTTTAATACCAAACGGAGGCACAGTCATTTCACAGTATTATTTTAGATGACAGATACTTATGGGAAGGGTCTTATTTCCCAGATTTTTGATTTCCCAAAAATAGCAGGTGATTATAGTCTCAAGCAGTCAGCCAGAGCTAAGTGGTCTTTATGGGTTATTTTGTTTTTCCTTTTGTCAGAGTGAGTATGGTTTCCAAGTTGGGAACTGAAATGAAGACATACAGAGGTCTGAAAGTAGTTGTTTTCTTCCCCTGGAGCCATGTGGAAGGCATCCTTTGGGATGGTTGATCTCTCCCCCATCCATTCTTGTTCTCTCTTCTTCCTTCTCCCTGTAATGATTGCCCTTCCCCTCTGTGCAGATGCTCTACCAATTAGCATTAGATATTCCTTTCTTATTTCTTTTTTCTTTTTTTTCTTTTTTGATTTTTTTCGAGACAGAGTTTCTCTGTATAGCTCTGGCTGTCCTGGAACTCACTCTGTAGACCCGGCCAGCCTCGAACTCAGAAATCAGCCCACCCTTGCCTCCCAAGTGCTGGGATTAAAGGCGTGCGCCACACCGCCTGGCGGGATAGTGCTTTTTTTGTTGTTTTTCCAGGTTTCTCTGTAGCCTTGAACTCAGAAATCCGACTGCCTCTGCCTCCCTAGTGCTGGGACAAAATTGATGATCCTAGAGAGCAAAATACAAATGCTAACCCAGTTTTACTGTTTAGTAGTGGCTCTCTTAATGGTTGTCCTCTGCACCCCACACAGTTGGCGCCATTCCTTTTCATATCTCCCTTTCTGCTCCATTTTTCACATTGTAAGCTAGTTATCATTTGGAAATCCTGGGTCATGTGCTTCAGGTTAAAACTCAGCCTCTTGACACAGTTCCCTGGGAGTGGAGCCAGGCCCCTGCCCCTTTTCTTCCGCAGCATTGCTTATGGCCTTGCATTGCTTATGGCCTTGCATTGCTTATGGCCTTCCTCGGAAGGTGCATTGTTCTAGGTTAGCACTCCTTCTTTCCCTCTCCCTCCCCCCCTTCCCCTATTCTCTCTCTCTTTAAAACATTTTTTTTTCCTTCATACTAATTCAAGCCAATTCAAGACTTGAGTTTTGTGAGTGCTTTGGAGTGTCACTTCTCATGTCATCCTGGGACTTGGGGGCATTACTCATTTAAGCAGAGTGATTTTTCTCTTTTCTGTATACATTGTAAGTTTTTGAGGATATAAATATTGACTCATTTACCACTGTGTCTTCAGGATCTACTAAACATTAAACCACTACTTGTTTAATGACTGTATGATCTTTTGAGTTTCTCTAATAGCCGTACACACATACATACACAAACACATGGGTTTCATAAAATATTTATATAAAATTATATATAATATGTTGTATATTATATAATGGATACATAGCCATTATTTCCATCTCTCTGGTAATTTCGGTTTAAGGCAAATGGTCAGAATTTGGGATGTATTTATTGGGCATAGATTTTTTTTTTTTTCCGAGACAGGCTTTCTCTGTGTACCCCTGGCTGTTCTGGAACTCACTCTGTAGACCAGGCTGGCCTCGAACTCAGAAATCCGCCTGCCTCTGCCTCCCAAGTGCTGGGATTAAAGGCGTGTGCCAACACTGCCCGGCGGGCATAGATTTTTTTAAATCAAGTTGGACCAAGTGAAATCTTCTCACTTTGTCTAAACCAGTTGCAGGTAAAATAGGAACTGATTCAGTCTGTTAAAATTTTCCTCAAAAGATTTCCTCAGGGGCCAGTTGTCTTGCTAAAATTTTACATTCAGTTCTGTCCTTTGAGTGCAGAGCCCAAGGCTAGCCAGGGTTGGTTCACAAATATAAATGCCACAGAGGGTCCCTATTCTCTCTCCATCCACAATGTTTTCCAGATACTGAATTGTTTAAAGTCTAGGGTCTGCTTTGAATGGGAATGTGTACAAATGAGGACTGGTTTGTTACTTCCGGTGGCTTTTGCCTTCGTGGTATACTCGTGGATGTTGTGTAGTTTTTAGCATTATCTGGTAGATCTTTCTTATGGGCTACCTCTGTTGGTTGCTATCAGTAAAGCATCACTCTCTGCTTTCTGTGGGCAGGAGTTAATTGTAGCCTCAGCCGAGGTTAGGGAGGTGTGTTAGTTTTGTTTGTGAGTCTGTTATTGAGATCTTCTGCTGGCTTCCTGTGGTGATATGGCTCTTCTATATTTTGTGATATTCGAGTCCATTGTCCAGTGGAGACAATTTGTGCTTTCCTATACGGTTAGCTAACTCCCTGTTATCTCTCTTTCTCACGGGAACCTTGTGTCAGCAAAGTTACAGTTGCACTAAGGTAGGCTCAAAGAGCTGCTATGAAGTGCATTCAGATGCCCATCGTGAAATGCTAAGAGCTCCGTGGCAATAACATGAGTCACAACCCAACCCACACTGATCATAAACACAGCAACAGCCTTCCAGAGTCCAATTATATGTGGCAGCAGTGGAGGCCACTAATCATTGGGGATAACTGTCATGGGCAAGCTGATCCCACCGTCAGCTCAATTTGATGTGAAATATTAACAAGCATGGTGTGGAGCACCAGAGAGAAATTCCTGGCCTTGGAGCAATTGGTTTATTGGAATCACACAGCACAACTTGTAAAACAAAACAAAACAAGACAAAACAAAACAAAACAAAGCAAGAGCTTAGTCTGGAGCTATAAAGCAAGGTGGCCTTTGCCCTTGCAGACTACATACTTAGGAAGCCTTAAGCAAAGTCCTGGTGCCTCACCCTGTTTAAGACTAGTCCTGCCATCTCCCAGAGGCTGCTCCCTCTCCTCTAGGCCTCCATCCTGCCACAGCTTAGCACAAACAAAATTTCAAGTGGGGGAAACATCCAGTCAGAGCTGGTGGTGAGTGAGCCAGAAAGATGGGAAGGCATAAAGGATGGGTGACAACATGAAAGCCTCAGCAGGGCTTTCCAGAGCCTTGGATGTCAGGGTGAGGCCACCCTCCCTCTCAGTTGTTGGGAGCCAGGTCAGGGCTCCTCCTGCTACTCCTTTACCTGCTGCTCTGAAGAGATGGCACTTTAGCTCGGTGGAGAGAGTGGGACTCCAAAGGCCGGTCCCTTTCTCCTGTGGCTTATTGCTCATAATGTTTGGACTCTACTCCGGCTTCACTGCCCTGCAGTTAGCAGGGCCAGCCTTGCCCACGGTGCTTATAAATACGTCTCTTCCTGGCCTTGACATGACAGTGACCTTGCCTCAATAACCTGAACGCCTTTGTTATTGTTTGAGGGTGACACTAACTCCCAGTTGGAAGCTTTAGTTTGGAAATAATTTCTCTTGAAAAAGTATACTTTTTTTTTTAAGATAATTTACTGCATTTAATAGCTCCCCCAAATTGCCCACTTAAGTTTGCTCAATAAAGAGTGAAACCAAAGCCACTGCCTAACTGTATAATAGGGTCATTCACTCTGTGCTCAGTGTATTCTTGAAGTTGTAATAAAAGCTGATTTATGAATATTGAATGGATATATTTGTTAAGAGGGGGAGATAGTTCACTAGAATAAAGAATATTGTTAAAAAGCTAGGGCTAGGCAGTGGTGGTGCACGCCTTTAATCCCAGCACTCTGGAAATAGAGGAACTCTGAGTTCGAGGTCTACAGAGTGAGTTCCAGGACAGCCAGGGCTACACAGAGAAACACTGTCTCTGAAAAAACCAAAGAATATTATTAAAATCCCAATCAAAGCTCATGCTTCCCCTAAGCAAGAGCTAGACTTCCAGGTATTAAACTAGTCATGGAGAGGGACTCTCACCTCAAAGAAAGCTGGTGGGTGGCCTCTGCTCCTGGGGATTATGCTAGACTAGATACAGTTTCTTTCCATATCCTTTCCAAAGTAAGATTAGCTTGGAACTGTATACTAAGAAAGAACTACTTTGAATATTGCATCTGCTATAGAACAGATATTATCCTGCCCGTGTCTCACCTTCTTCACCTACCAGGGCTAAATGAAGGAGTTTCTTGTGGTTTGGGGACCCAACGGCTGAGAGGTTTGAAGGGTGGCAGGTACAGAGAGTGGGACTCTGCAGAGCCCCTGTCCAGTGGAGAACTCATCTCAGAAGAGCTCAGCACAAACCAGCAAACCAAAGAGCACTAGCAGGCTGTTCTTATTTATTTATTTATTTATTTTATTTTATTTTATTTTATTTGGTTTTTCTAGACAGGGTTTCTCTGTGTAGCCCTGGCTGTCCTGGAACTCACTCTGTAGACCAGAAATCTGCCTGCCTCTGCCTCTGCCTCTGCCTCCCAAGTGCTGGGATTAAAGGCATGCGCCACCACAGCCCGGCCTAGTAGGCCATTCTTAACTCATAATAATTTGTTATATTTAATGTTTCTTAATCTCATGCTTGTATTGTGATACTTTTGGATGTCCATAGAACATTTGTTTACTGCAACACTAGGAATTGAACCCGGGGCCACACCTATGCAAACGCTCATTCTTCCCCTGAGCTATGCCTCCTAAAACTTAAATGTTTGACAGAATTCTTTACCTTAGGTATTACACCAGCTTGTTTACTGGCTTTCCTTTTAAACATTTTTTTTATTTTTTCCTTTCATTTCCTTTCATTTCCTTTCTTGCCATGTAACTCAGATTGGCCTTGAACTTGGGATCCCAACACCACAGACTGCAGAGTGCTGGACATCAGGCACATATCCTTTTGTTTGACTCTTGAATATAATTTAAACTGAAGTTTTAGACCATATTTTCACTTACTCTGATTTTTTTTTTTTAGAATGATTTATTTATTTTACGTATGTGAGTACACTGTACCTGTCTTCAGACACACCAGAAGAAGGCATCAGATCCCATTACAGATGGTTGTGAGCCACCATGTGGTTGCTGGGAATTGAACTCAGGACCTCTGGAAGAGCAGTCAGTGCTCTTAACCGCTGAGCCACCTCTCCAGCCCCACTTACTCTGTTTTAATCATGTTCTCTCTGTCTCTCTCTCTTCCTCTCTTCTTCTCTTTCTCTGTCTCTCTCTCTTCCTCTTCTCTTTCTCTCTCTCTCTCTCTCTCTCTCTCTCTCTCTCTCTCTCTCTCTCTCTCACACACACACACACACACACACACACACACACACGATCTATTTAATTTCTGTTTCTGTTCTCTCTTTCACTGCTTGACATCCTTAAATTTATGTCTCTGAACCCTGGTAATTGAGAGAAGTTGCCCATGGCAGGAAATGTCCTTGAACGCCAACACTAGTCCTTTTCATTTTTTTTTTAAGGTTTATTTTATTTATTTTATGTGAGTATACTGAGAGCATTGGATCCCGTTACAGATGGTTGTGAGCCACCATGTGGTTCCTGGGAATTGAACTCAGGACCTCTGGAAGAGTCTTCAGTGCTCTTAACCCCCGAGCCACCTCTCCAGCGCAGCCCTTTTCATTTTAACTTCATTTTTCCCATTTGTTTGTTTGTTTGAGTTGTATTTGGTATTAGCTGTCATCTGATGTTTATTCTCAGCCTTTATTTCTGGAACTACTCTGCAAGGCAGCACACATAAAGAAACAACTTGCCCAAGGGCACACTGCTAGTGCTCTGAGTTAGAAACCCTGGCAACCTGCCACAAGCTCAGGCTTCTAAATCGGCTCAGCTGTGCACTGCCAGAGGCAACCTAAAAATAACCCGGAAGTGAACTGAAGTGGGCCACGTGATGGCTAGGGGTGACATGCTCCTCCTCTTTTCACAGAAGTGCACTGTCCCTCCTACTAGTCTGTCCATCTCACAAAGGGCTGCTGCCCTTTGTGAAAGCTCCCACCACCTCCTGCCTTTTCTCCTCACACTGACCCAGTCTCTGAAGTCTACCGTTCTCAGCTTTGCACTTCGGAGTTGCAGGGAGAGGTTTGGGGACTTACAAAACCTCAGTTGCCTGGGTCTCACCCCTTGAGGGTCAGCACCAAGAGTTTTTAGCTCCCCAGGTGATTTTGATGAACAGCCCCTGGTGGCTGTTTATCCACAGGTGTGTCCTGCACCTGCCACCTGTCACCTGTCTCTGCACCCCACCCCCCACCCTTCTTCCTTCACTTCTCTACTTACTTCAGAAGCCACAGTTTGCCCTCGCCCTTTCCCTTGGCTCACCTTGCTTGGAGTCATGTATCAGTCTGTCCAGTTGTCCTGGATCCATCCCGTGGCTTTAGCTTCTCAGATTTCAGGATCCTGCAGAGGGCGGTGGCTGGCCCTGTGGATGAGTACTACTTCACATTCATGGTCTCTCGTCCCTGTCTGGCAGCACCTTCTGTGTCTTCACCATCCTAACATATTTTAGGCAGGTAGTTTGAATTCTTGGCTTGTGTTGTGGATCCTGTCAGGCCAATGGCGTTTTTTCTTTACCGTCTGACTAGTTCTTTGGCCTTAATCTGTATATGCAGACGTTATTACAAAATCCCCCCAGGAAAGTCCTCTTGTCCCATCCAGCCTTTTTTGGGGCCTTCCTCTCAATTCTGTAGTTTTAGGAAAACAACAGTTTCACTGTTGTTATGCGACACTTCCCATTTACTTAATTTTCTTTCCTTTCTGTAAAGTTTTTTAAAATTATGTAGTATTTACTTAGTGGCATGTATTTGGGGGTGCCATGGTAAGCATGTGGGGGTCAGAGGGCAGCGTTCAAGAGTCAGTTCTCTTTCTTTAGTGTGAGTCCCTGGGTCTGCACCCAAGACTTGCCAGTCTTGGCAATAATTGCCTTTTATCTCCTGAGCCATCTTGTTGGCTCTAGGTACTTAGTTTTTAATCAGCTTTTAGAAGTCTGCCTACTTCTGAGCTGCATCTGATGTCTCCTTGCTCAAAGTGCTCAGGACCCACCACATGCATCCTTAACAATAGTGAACATTTCATTTCCCGACCTGTCTCCTTGGCAGCATCTATTGCTGGTTTTATTTATGTGCTTGTGCATGCCCACTTGTTTGTGTGTGCTGTTTTCATCTTAAGGCTGTCACCACGAGTTCCTTAAGTCCAACCCTGAATCATCAGGCCCACATGACCTCTTCCTCCGTGGTTACTCAAGCCTTGTACATTCCTTTTTTTTTTTTT
>JADRCD010218989.1:16178-31265 GCA_019843815.1 Montemys delectorum
AAAAAAAGATATTTTCTTTATTTATATTTCAAATGTAATTTCCAGTTCTCCTCTTCAGAAACCCCCTATCCCATCCCCTCTCCCCCTGCCTCTATGAGGGTGCTCCCCGACTCTCTCACTCTCATCCTCCCATCCTGGCATTCCCTATACTGGGGCATCAAACACCCTCAGACCCAAGGGCCTCTCCTTCCACAGATGTCCAAACAAGGCCATCCTCTGCCACATATGTGGCCAGTGCCATAGGTCACTCCGTGTGTATTTTTTGGATGTTGGTCTAGTCCCTGGGAGCCCTGTGGATTCTTGATCTGCATTTTCTCTCGATCCTCTGTGCCTTTCTGCTGGTGTTTTAAACTATATGGTCTTCCTTTGCTTTCATCCTTCTGGACAGCTAGAGCATCTTACCCTGCCTTCCGTCCCCTGCCCTGTACTTTGCTCTTCTAACTTAAAGCAAACATAATCCCAGTCATCCGATTTGGGTCTTCCCTGGTTATTCTTGCCGCCTCTTCAACCTTGCCCTTGAAAGGGAAGCAGAGTTCACAGTGGGGAAGAGGCCAGCATGTTGGCATATGCTAAAGCGCACTTTGTGTTTCAGAAGTTAGGAATGGTGGGAGCAGTGAGGTGGACCACACACTCAGGCCACACCCAGCAAAAGCCCCCTCCTTCACGCCCCCTCCACGGAGGTTCAAGCTTTGCTGGGACCATGTTCTAGCACTAATTTGAACAAGGTGAGAAACACCTGCTCTAAGTACTTGGAACCACTGTGATGATGAGCACACAGGGGAAGTCTGGTGTCTTAGAAGCACAGGGACAAATGAAAAGCAGACCTTAAGTGTCCAGGAGGACAAGCTATAGTTCCAGTGACATTCCCAGGCTGGTTTCAGTGTCCTGATTTAGCCACCCACTGTGTTTCCCCAGGGTTTCACATGCCTGGCCATTTTTACAAGATGGAGACATTTTTTGAATTTCACTTTCCTGAGTTCTGGCTATTTTCCTGGTTGTGGCGCTCTCCTCCTTGGCTCCCGTGTCTCATGAACACTGGAGTCCCTTGACCTAGTGCTCGGTATCTGTAACCATCCTTTCTGAGATTTTTGTCAGAATGTTTTTGGGTAGGAGGGCAAATCCAATTTGTGTTTCTTTATTTTGTCTAAAAGTTGAAGTCCAGAGAGAAGACTTGGGTTTCTGATGCTTTGTTAAAGTTAAAAGAGAGACTATAAGACAGGTGGTGGTGGCACACGCCTTTAATCCCAGCACTTGGGAGGCAGAGGCAGGCGGATTTCTGAGTTCGAGGCCAGCCTGGTCTACAGAGTGAGTTCTAGGACAGCCAGGGCTACACAGAGAAACCCTGTCTCGAAAAAAAAAGCAACAAAAAACCAAGAGAGAGAGAGAGAGAGAGAGAGAGAAAGAGAGAGAGAAAGAGAGAGAAGAGACTACATGTTGTTTGTAATAGCCTCACACCAAAAGCAACCAGGTATCAACAGCTGGTAGATGATGATGCATGCACATTAATAGAAGGAATTCTGTAATGAGGATGTATAAGCTATAGATGATCAATGTGGCAAATCTCACTCTAATGTAATGGTAAACAAAAGAAGCCTGATGTAAAAAGGGGAAAAATCGGACATGCAGAGGGGGTCTTGCTAATGCTGCTGTTTACGACCTGGGCACAGGCTGCAGGGAGTTTTGCCTTAGCAAACTCCTTGAGTTGTACATTTATGTGTCACTTTACATTAGTTACCAATAAAAACAAACAGTGTGAAAGAAAGGTCAAGGACAAGCCGTATACAATAGTGGTTCAGCAGAACTGGATTCCCAGCGTGAAGCCTGGAAGGGAAAAGTGCCAGCAGGGTCCCAGCAGCAAGCAAGTCACCTGCTTCAGGAGCCAGATCCTTGCTGCTCGCCGACCACGGAGACCTCTTGAGACACTAAGCAAGTGGTCTCCTTACACTGTTTTGAAAACTATAACTATGGATTTGGTGCATGGTGCACTCGTCACCTTCTATGGAGTTCTCTGTGTATGTGATAGATATGATAGGCAAGGTACCCTGTCCTAGCTCTAGGCGTAGTTCTGTTGACATGTCTGAGTTGTATGGAATTTGTATAGTTCCCCATCTTAAACTACAAGTCTCTGACAGTAGATAATGTGTCTGTTCATGTGTGTGTCTGTATTCAAGTACCACCGGTAACCTAGCATACACTGGAGCTCAGAATGTGCTTTTCAACAAAAGAATGTTAAGCATAGTGCTAAATCTGCATGGCTTTTACTAAATGGATATTCTTTTGTGATTTTGATAAATATTTCAAGTACCCCTCACCAAAGAGCTTTGTCAGTTCTATTACATAAACTCAAAACAGTGTTCTCCAAAGTGGGCTTGCTTATTCTAGGGAGGGTGTATTCCATTTTGATCCCTTGGCATATAGAAAGAAATAGCAAGGACTGGTTAGGCAGAGAGAAATGGTAGTAGAGGAAATTATTAAGGTTCTACAGTGTGGTTTGGTTTTTAATTTTGTGAGAAATTTCAGATATGGCCTCTAACAATTCTTTTTATCCATAAACCTAGAAGTGAACAATACTGCATTATCAATATAAAAAAATCCCAAGAAAAAGGACGTATATCAGTTATCAGTATTTTTGTGTGTCTATTTTTTCAAGACAAAGTTTCTCTGTGTAGCCCTGGCTGTCCTGGGACTCACTCTGTAGACCAGGCTGGCCTTGAACTCAGAAATCCACCTGCCTCTGCCTCCCAAGTGCTTGGGATTAAAGGCGTGCGCCACCACTGCCTAGCATATATCAGTATTCTTAAAGCAAGATATCTTAATAAAAAGGGGGGAAAGAAAGTAGGGCTTCTCTAAGCTTATGTTCAAATCTAAAAATTGCAAAATCGTTTTAGCTCAAGGTCGTTGCTGCTGCTGCTAACTTAATTACAGCCTTCCAGGTACAGTGGATTATTAAGGGGCTGAGTTTGTCTATAAATTTATTGGTCAGCACATTCACATGAGAGATTTGAGACAATTTTTTAGCACGGAATGGACCCGGAGGAATGAATCACCAGATTTTATCAGTATGAGGAGTCTTCAAACTAAAATAACTACCAGATGATTCATTTCACTTTTGGGTAGATACCAGCAGACATCCAGGTCAACATGTAGTAGATATACCTACAAACTCATATTTATTGAGGTATATTTGCAAGAGTCAAGCTACAAAGCCTAACAAGTTATCCATCAGCAGATACATGGATAAAGAAAATATGGTATACATTTTATTCAGCCTTAGAGAATAACAGAATTGGGACATTTGCAGGAAAGTGGATGGAATTGGAGATCATCATCTTAAGATAAGTTAGCGAGACTCAGACAAATACCATTTTTTTCATATGTAGAATCAAGATGATGATGATGATGATACTAACAATAAATGTATGTGTGTGGGGGGGTGCAGTGATCACTGCCCAGGTGATGGCTCCATTATTAGGGGAATGATTTTTATTGTGAGTAAGAGACTATCCAGAGCAGACAGAAAGAAAGCAGACTGGACATGGCCAGAAGCAAGAGAGCACAGAGTAGTGGAGCTAGGGAGCGGTAAGTGGTAGGAGGCAGGTGAGGTCTGTGCCATTATATGGAGACCAACTGGGACTCTGGAGGGAGAGAAGCCTGAGCTGAGAAAGGCCAGCTTTGAGATGTGTAACAAGTACTTGTGAGCAGAGACCAAGGGAACCTGGAGGCCAGCTGGTGAGTGCCCCTCTCCAGAGGCAAAGGAAATGACCCCTTTTGGGGCTGGGGAGCCCGTTTCACAAGTTCCTGAGGAATGCTGGCTTTTATCTAACCACCAGAAATCCTTTTATAATCCAGCCTGAGCTCCTTTCTGGACATTCTGACTTTCTGAGGCCTAACAGTAATAAGGTATGAAAACAGAAGGGGGGGGGGGACTCTAGCGGCAGGTTGAGGGTCGAGAGAGAATAATGGGAGCAGTGCCTATCGCCAAAGTACACGATGATGAGTGAAAAAGGGCCAATATGCTGTTAGCCTTAGACCTTTTCATTCTGTTATCTCCATCATATTCTCTTCATGATTTCTGGGTGGGCTTGCGGGCGCTTTACTCTTTCTCTTTGCATTTTGGGGTAGTTTCCTCAAATCCAGTGTCTAGTTCTGTCTTCCACTGCTGTGTCCAGTCTTCTGCTTCGTCTGACGCTGCGACCCTTTAATACAGTTCCTCATGTTTGGTGACACCCCCTCCCCCACCCCAATGAAGTCATTTTGTTGCCACTTCATAGCTGTAGTTTTGCTGCTGTTATGAGCCATTGCGTAAGTATCTGTGTTTCCTGATGATCTGAGGTGACCCCTGTGAGAGGGTTGTCTCACATCCCACGGGTTGGGAACTGCAGACACAAGAGTGTGCTCTGCACTTGGCTCTTTTTATGTAGTCCTGGTTGTCTTGGCATTGTCGTGTTCCTTCTCTAGGCAGGCCCAAGACCACAAAGAGGTCTTCTAGGGAAATTTGTCCTCATAGTCTTCCATGTTCCAAGTGTCACTAAATCTAAGATAAGCAGCATCTCCAACTTCCTCTCAGGGCCCAGAGCTTTCTGCTTTGTCTTTTAAGAATTCCAGACACAAGGGTGTCAAAACAGATTCCTTTCTTGCAGCAGGCTTTTTTCGAGATTGACAGGGTATAGTATTGTAGTGGGAGCTCCAAGGCAAGCTTGGGGTCCGGCCTGCAGTCATAGTAGTCATAGTCACTGCGGGAGTGACAGAGATGTCTATGTGGCACTCATTATTTCTCATGACTTCAACCACATCATGGATGGGTTCAGGCAGCCAAGCTGCAATGCGAGCTTTCCTTTGTGCCTGCAGTCCAGATGAATTTCTGCGGACATCCATCTAGTCTGCTATTTGTTAGCAATGGGGAAAACGATGTTTTTGTGTGTCTGTGGTCATTAATTAGTGTTAGGTTCTGCTTTTGGTTGTGTTTAACACCGTGGATGTTCCCTGTAGATCTATATTTCCCAAACTGTCAGTGACAAAGAAGTAAAAATTGAGATTGTTCCAATCTGCCATGGTGTGGCACTTTGACGTACTTCAATGAAAAATAAATTGCTAGTCACATGCTTGGGTGTCGTAATGTCAAATCGACTACATTTTACATTTTCTAAAAGATTGTCTTCTATTTCTTCTCATTGCAAAGCAGTAGAGTACCGGGTTGGCCCGTCAGTCTACCCTTGGGCGATGGTCAGCCGTCTAGCCTTTGCTGCTGCAGAGCAGAAGTTTGAAGAGCTAACTTGTGGGCTTCTGCCTTTTCTATTGTCAGTAGCATGGTTTCTTCAGCAAAGGTGTTTCTGTGGCCATAAGTGGGGCCGGTGTTCGCAAGGTGCGCCCTGGCTTCCTCAGGGAGCCGGCCTGAGCTGACTGGTCTGCATGTGGTTCCCTCACGCAGACCACTGGTGCGCTTCCAAATGTGGACTTGACACATTCGCAGCGTTTGTAGTACAGTTTCTTGAACTGCAGATGTGCTGACGCTAATGGGCTTTTGCTCTCCTAGAGGAAAGTCTCAGTGGGTTTTCACATTCTTGGCAGGACTAATGTCTGGCTAGAGCACTTCTAAGGTGCCACTGATTCCAGAGATGTCAGAGCACAGAGACACCCGGATCCCTGGATCACAGACAGAACCAGGAGTGTTCCCGCATCTCATTACTGCCAAGGCTGGCTGATGAGATGGGACCTGCTCTGTGGCTGGGTGCCCCTCATTAGGAGCTGTAACACCTTAGGCATGGACCAGGGATGTGAACTTGAGCCAGCTGCTCACTCGTGCTGGTATATCTTCTGGTGTCATTAAGACACTTTATTTATTTTTTTTAAAATCTGAGGTTTTGTTTTTTCCTTCAACCCTCTTTTCTACCCTGCCAGCCTGAGCTTATTGCCATTAGACATTTTATCTGTCCAGTTCTTGAAGTGCGCTCATTACACTCCCATATTCTTCTGGCACACACAGTACATATAAAGGTTTTACCTACTTTTATAGCTGCTTGGTTACTTCTTGGCAGTTTGAGAAGAGGATAGTCATGTGTAGGCAAATACTGTCATTTGTTTTTCGGGGAGGTGTGTGTGTGTGTGTGTGTGTGTGTGTGTGTGTGTGTGTGTTCAATTTTACTGAGACAGGCTCTTCTCCCCGAGCCTGGAGCGCACTGCTTGACTACACTGGCTTGCTGGTGCTACTGTATCCACATCCCAGCATTGGGATTTCACACACCACACCTAGCTTTTTACATGAGGGGGACTGAATTCAAGTTCTCATGCATAGCAAACATCTCACCCACTGAACTATACCCCTGAGACCTGCCCTTCGTTACTTCAGTGTGTGTCTGTGAGTGCCTGCTCTGTGACCCCGTGGTTCCTAAGCACTGAGAGCACAGCAGTGAAGGATGGACGTCTAGGGAGCATCCATGTGCTGCTCTCCATGTGCCGCCCAGCATGGGAACAGCCATTCTGCTTCCTTCCTTCTTCCAGGATTTCCTAAACTAGAAGCTCGTTTGGTTTGTCTTCTCTTTGTTTTCAGATCTCCTTGTCAGAAAGATGTCAGCTTTGGAAATTCTCTAGGTGCTGGGGGGGCTGCGGGGGGGGGGGTGAGTTGTTGCACAGTTGGCAGAGGGTTTTGCCCAGCATGTATGAAGCCCTGGGTTTGATCCCACAAACTGGGCATGGATGTGCATGCCTATAATCCTAATACTTAAAAGCTGGTAGGAGGAGGTTCAAGGTTCAAGATTATCCTTGGCTGTATGAGACTCCATCTTAAAACAAGAACAAAAATCCCCAAAACAAAAGCCCCTTCCCTTGCAGTGCCCAGCCTGATGCTTTTGGGTGTGCCTGGCTTTGTTCTGCCTGCCTCTCTTTCTCCTGACCCTTGTGCTTGAGCCTTCATTAAGATATTTAACCCAACTCTGTTTAGTGACTTATCAGTGTGTGTTTCCTTTTGGTTTAGCACCAGCACATCCTCTAGAAATAACTCGTGTGTTGTTTTTGTGTTTTAGCCGGTTACACCTCAATAAGAAGGCAACAGACAAACAGCCGTATAGCAAGCTCCCTGGTGTCTCTCTTCTGAAACCACTGAAGGGGGTGGATCCTAACCTAATCAACAACTTGGAGACATTCTTTGAACTGGATTATCCCAAAGTAAGTATAGTGCTGTACCCATGAGAGACGGGTTACGTTGTGGGTTTACTTGTTTATCTTGGGAATTTTATCACTGTGTGTGAGGGAGAAGCCCTGATGTTTTATAATCATCAAAGGTGGACATTTTCCCAGTCTATATTCTATAAGTGAATGTAAAGAAAGGCAAATTTTTGGGAATGAAAGAATGTTGATTATGAAAACACCCTAGCTTTTCCCTTAGAATCTCATGTGCCTCTGATGTGCAGTGTATCTCCCATTTGGATTCCTCTGCATTTCCTATCTCAAAGCTGAGAGACCTAGTTCTGTGGATCTTTTTTTTGTTTGTTTTTGTTTTTTGTTTGTTTGTTTGTTTGTTTGTTTTTGTTTTTTGAGACAGAGTTTCCTCTGTATAGCCCTGGCTGTCCTGGAACTCACTCTGTAGACCAGACTAGCCTTGAGCTCAGAAATCCACCTGCCTCTGCCTCCCAAGTGCTGAGATTAAAGGCGTGCACCACCACTGCCCGGCTCTGTGGGTCTTTTTATGTTGTATCATATCCTTGTGTATTTAAATTGGCAGAAGAGAAAATTGTATTGATCTTTAGTATGAAATGATTAACAGCATATGCCAGAGACAGTTTCTAGTCTTTCAAAGTATAGTTCAGTTACTGAATTAGAGAGCCAGAAAAACCTGTCAGGTTCCTACATCTAAGGGAAACTTTTGTTCAGACAATATTTTATTTTA
This sequence comes from Montemys delectorum, assembly GCA_019843815.1. Taxonomy (NCBI): domain Eukaryota; kingdom Metazoa; phylum Chordata; class Mammalia; order Rodentia; family Muridae; genus Montemys; species Montemys delectorum. The sequence goes on from JADRCD010218989.1 coordinate 24,061, forward strand.
AAAACATCTAGTTCTTGAGTAAAGAAAACAAATTTTCAATATTGCTCTTTAAAGTTTTGAGTTCAGAGGTATTTTCTTTAAAATCCTCCTTTGCGTGTTCCTTCTCTCAGAAGTTACACAAATGAATTAACAAATGAACTTGTCACCTGCCCTGGGCCAGCCACTGTTATAGGGACTAGAAGTCTTAAGTCCATTTTGTTACAGGGTGTATATTCTATTGTAATTTAAACACAACATGTTCTATAAAACCTGTAATGTAAAGTAGTTCTTTATAAATAGTAGTTTAAAATATTTGTACTTGAAGGGTGGAATGTACCCCAGTAGGGCACATGCCTGGCATGCACGAAGCTCTGGGATCCATCCATCACCAGGCTACATAGGTGTGGAGAGACAGGTCTAAAACCATGGTTCCTGGTACATAGGGAATTTGAGGCCAGAATTGGTTCCATGAAGCAAATTGGGGCGGGGAGTGGTGGGTGGGTATTTTTGCTTGATGAGCAGTATTATGATTTCATATATTAAAGCACATTTCATGACTTAGGGCATAGCTTGGTAATAAGAGTGTATGCTTAGCATGTACAAGGCCCTGGCTTCAGCTCCCAGAGCCGCCCTGGGTATTCTGCTCTGAATGACATTTTGTCCTCTTTACTGTAGACAGCCCTAATGTCTGCAGGTCTGAATCAGAGGCTTTTAAATTATTATTTATGCATCTAAATTTACTCATAAATACAAAGGGTAGCATTCCATGTACTGCAATTTCAAATGATAAGTTCTTAAATATCAAAGGACTAATTATTCTTAATTTGGAAAGGTTTTATTGTAGTTCTCCATCTTGCTTTTCACCTTTGCACATTTCACAGTTTGAAAAGAGAAGGTGAAAGTGATCGATTGCAGTTGCATGGGCTGCTGGGCTGCAAAGTTATTCTGTGTATTAGCTAGGAAAGCATCTAACCACATCTAGTGTTTAGCCAGTTATAACTGGAGGGATTTAACTGTTTCACTGTAGAGATTCCTAGCAAATAAAATGGCTCTCACACACCATGAAGATAAAGAGGTGATGCCTCATTATCATATGATGCTTCAGAAAACACTTAAGAGTGGCTCTTTCTTCAGTTTGCTAGAATTCTTTTTTCCTTTTTTAACCCTGTCTGAAGTGTCTGCTCTTGGATAATGTGAATTGAGTTTTCTTTGCGGAGTGGCTAATAAAGTCATTTTTGTTTTTAATTTTGGGATTAAGTTTGAGAAAGGTATAGTCACAATTGGAAGCTTTATCAAGCCTTGTGATGAAATGAAGATGAGTTCTATGTCTCCCTTCAAAACATTTTGTTTTGGAACTAGAGAGGCAACTCAGTAGTTAGGAGAGCGGACTGCTCTTGCGGAAGACCTAAGTTTAATCCCTGGTACTGGCATCAGGCAGCTCACAACTGCCCATAACTCTAACTCTGGAAAATCAGACTTTTATGGACTCCATGGGAACCAGACACATGTGCACACAGAGATACACACACGGTGAAAAATTGATTTTTTTTTTTTTTAAGATTTTGGTGTGAGCCAGTTTCTTTTTTTCTTCCCATTGAGTGTATTTTACTATTACATTTTATAAAGTTCTGTCTTGCTTGGGTAGGAAGCCACAATAAGCCTTTTCTGTCCATCCGTCCGTCCGTCCGTGTCTTGCAGAGTCCAGTGCTCAGAAGCACTTCCCCCTCCACCTTGCTGTTCACACCTGCTGAGCAGCAGTGTTCTAAAAGCATATTGAGGAATCCTCCTGGGTGCGCCTGGCTGTGCTGTGTGGCTTAGTAGATAGGAAGAAAGCTAGCTGTTATTTTGCCCTTTAAAAAGTCACTTAGCCTTTCTAATCGCCATTATCAAGGACACAGTCTTCCTCCGCTAAGTGTTCTGAGACATCAGGGCTGCTTGTAGACTCGGCCCTCTGGGAAGTTTCAGGGGTGTGGTAGGGTTGGCACCCTTTGCTCTCTCAGACTTTCATCTGGTCTTTTGAGGCCAGATGACTGTATGATTGGCTGAACCCTTCCTGGGTAGCACTTGATCAGTCATCCCTGAAGTGGATACTGGATAGACTCATAAGTGGTAGAGATCATGAGAAGATGCCCCCACTTTCACCATCTGCTTAAATGTTACTAAGATTTTTTTTTTAAGTTAAAAAAATAAAAATCCTCACCTTATTGATGAAACCTTTCTTGACTTTAGTCCTGGTTCTCTTGTATCCAACCACAGATTTCTTTTCTGCCAGTATTTTGGTGAGGTAAGATGCATGCTAAAGGCATTACGAGTATTTTGTTTCTGCTTTTTGCTTTTATATACTTATCAATAGAAGTAAGTAAATCAGAATGGGCTTTTCCATGGCTTGAGTCAGCCCCTGTGATTTAAGCACTTCCAAAGTTACTGGACGGTTTTGGCAGGGCCATTTAAGCTTTCAGAGATGCCTTTCTAACTAAACATAGCATTGCGCAAAATGAAATTCTGGATGTTTTCATACTCATGAGGTCAGTGAAGCATGCTTTTCATGGTAGTAAACGTCAGTCAAATGTTACTTTATTAAAAACTTTTTAAGCAGTAAAATAAAATTAAAACAAACAAACAAACAAACCAGGAATGTCATCACATTTTGTCCTTTATGGGCTTTGTTTACCATTTGTAGCACCTTCATGAAGCAAGGCTGGATTCCAGGCAGCGTTTCTGGAGAAGAGGGAGTGTGCTTGGTTTTGCTCCTTTTCAGTGTAGCTTTTTACACTCCTGCACGTCCTGTAAGCTTTGAGTGCATGTTAAATGGTGCAGGTTGTGAACAAACTTGATACGCAGGTTGTCACTGGGACAGGGCCCGTCAGAGAATTGACCGGTGTCAACCTCAGGCACTCCAGGCTCTTCCTGCTGCTGGCAGACAGGTCCTTGATCTGGAGAAGCAGTCTCCGCCCAAGCAACACTTGCATAAGCAGCTGTCCCTTAGGATTCCTCCCTAAACTCTTAAATTTTATGTACACAGTTCCTTTTTTTCCCTTTCCTTTAGTTTTTGATCACTCTAAAAATGCTAACAGGTTTCTTAATGTTCAATGTTTTCTTTTGACCAGTATGAAGTACTCCTTTGTGTACAAGACCATGATGATCCGGCTATCGATGTATGTAAGAAACTGCTTGGAAAATACCCAAATGTTGATGCTAGATTATTTATAGGTGAGTAACAAAGTCTACGTTAGCCATTTTACTTGGGTAGTTTTAAATATCAGTAAGTCTTCCTGTATTCAGCTGTACATTCGGGTACAAAGCCCTCATTAAAGTTAGATGGCATGCTTGCTTTGAGTGTGTTTCCTGGAGGGGGAAAAGGTGTATTTTTGTTTCTTCAAGGAAAGTTATGAAAAAAAAAAGGTCTTGCTTACCAAATGGCGCACACAAAAATAATATCTTACTCAGTAGTCAGGTGTGAGTAGAAGTAGTAGTTATTGTTGTCTTCTAACTTCTTTTCCTTTTTCTATTTCTATCTACCCCTCGGTCCATGGTTTATCTAGTGTAAGGCTCTGGCCACCCTAGCAGTGCTGGGCCCGGCTTCCATCTTAGAGAATTACAATTAGATACTTGGTGGTTACTTTCACAACTTTCGTGGGCTGTTCCACCAGTGCACCTTGCAAGCCAGTGTTTGCCTCCAGGTGTTCTCTGAGTATCTTCCAGTACCGTGAACACTAACCAGCAGGGGTGAAAGCTCTAGATAGGCCTCGACTTCTTCATGTTTAGTGAGTTATGTAGGTGGTGTCTTCAACTGTGGGGCCTCACCAGCAGTTAGTGGAGAGCAACTAATAGCCTTGTAGTAGCCTAGGTTGCGTGGGGGATGTCATGGAGCCCCATTGGCCAACGACTTGATTAGATGTACCCCATTCCCAGCATTTGAGGTTTCGCTTGGTGGAGAGAGGTGTCTGCTTCCGGCTTTGGCTCCAGTTATTTGGTGATTTCCTTTAGAGTTCTTTCTTATACCTATCCATCTGAAGTAGCTTCTACTGGATTAGGTTTCCATACAGCCCTTCAAATGGCCCTGAGCTTTAGCTGCCCCTCCCTGTGGTTCCCATATTATTTTGTTTCTAAGGTGTTTTTTAATGGTGGTCTTTTCTCTGTGTAAAAGTGGGCGTGGCCTGTGTTCTACTCTGATAGTCAATTTTTCCTATTGTTGTAAGTAAGGTAACTTCAAAATGAGTCCTGTGGACTTTTTGTTTGCTGGTTTTGTCTGCATTTAGTCCCTACCACTAAATAAAATGTGTTTATAATATCATATTATGTAGCATGATGGTTTAAAATATATATATATATATATTTATATTGTGGAGTGGCTAAATCAAATTAATCAACATGCATACTTGACACACTGATTTGTGATGAGGGATCTCACCAGTTTGCAGGTACTCAGCACATGGCTGCTATACTATTATTGTATCGTACAGTTATCATTAGGTATCAGTTCATTATGTTAGTGGAAGAATTTGCAAGTTAGGAAACAGAGACTAGACTTTCAAAGAAATTAAAACTACTTTTGTGAATGAATAATTTTTTACAGTAATTTCTACTATGAGTTATGAGTACTTTTAAATTATGAAATTCGGCAGGACTCGGTTTCTCTCTCCGTCCTGTATCTTTTTAGCATTTCCAGCTCTATGAATGTCTTACTGTTGTGCCTTTGCATTTTTAGGTGGCAAAAAGGTTGGCATTAATCCTAAAATTAATAATTTGATGCCTGCATATGAAGTTGCAAAATATGATCTCATATGGATTTGTGATAGCGGAATAAGAGGTGAGGTTTGTCCTATTTTATAAAACTGTTCATTTGAGGATAGACTGCCAAAAACATCTTGAAAATATATTATTTATCATTCTGTGGTTTGCCTAATAATTCACTCCATCATCATGTATGGTATATGTTAGGTGTACTTGGTAAGATTTTAATTTTTTTTAACCTAACCTAGATGGTACATGTGTTAAAATCTTTGCATTTTGAAGAGAAAATCTCAACCATTAAAGACTGAAGGATCACCACCCTTCTGCAGTGTAACATTTCTTATTTGTTGGATACTTTGTGTCCGTCGTGTTTCTGTGATACACTAGTCTACCAAAGAGTCAAATCCATGAGCTCCTGTTTCCTAAAATATGTAAATTTATTAACAAGCATTTATGTATTTTAAAAAATTTATTTAGAGCCGGGCAGTGGTGGTACACGCCTTGAGTCCCACCACTTGAGAGGCAGAGGCAGGCAGATTTCTGAGTTTGAGGCCAGCCTGATCTACAGAGTGAGTTCCAGGACAGCCAAGGCTATACAGAGAAACCCTGTTTCAAAAAACCAAAACCAAAATAACAACAAAAAAAATGTATTTAGATGGTTAGAGCAAGAAGCTTCTCTCAGGCTAAAAGTGTGTAGCTTTTTGAAGTTTTATATTCTCAGAGTAACTGGTTGATATTTATTAAATCCAAATGTCCAAAAGACAATATATATATATATATGTATGTATGTATGTATTGGTTTTTCCGAAACAGGGTTTCTCTGTGTAGCCCTGGTTGTCCTGGAACTCACTCTGTAGACCAGGCTGGCCTCGAACTCAGAAATCTGCCTACCTCTGCCTCCCAAGTGCTGGGATTAAAGGCATGCACCACCACCGCCCGGCCAAAAGAATATATTTTATTATAACTTAATTATAATTCACAAAACTTAATTATATTAATGGACATTTTACTAAAATTTTCTCTCTCTCTCTTTTTTTTTTTTCTTTTCTGTTTTTTCCCCCCCCCCCCCCCCCCTAAATTTTAGTCATTCCAGACACATTAACTGACATGGTCAATCAGATGACAGAGAAAGTGGGGTTGGTACATGGGCTGCCATATGTAGCAGACAGACAAGGCTTTGCTGCCACCTTAGAACAGGTAAGTGCAGGGCTTACAAATCATGTTGTCACAGCCCCTCCTGCCTCGGCCCTAGTTGCCTGACCTCAGCTCTGCTGCCCGTGGGACCCTGCTGAGAGCACCCTTGTTCCTAGGAGGGAGTTCTCAGGTCCCTGGGGTCTCTTACTGCTGAGCTGCCCCTATGGCTGTGCGTAGGGGATGTCAGGTGGCCCTGCCCCCAGCTGAACACACATTTTCCCTCCATAGCATCTTCACTGCGTTCTAGATGTTCACTCCAGACTATTTTCTTATATAATGTTGTTTTCAACTGAAAGGTATTTGGTGACATATTGTAAAGTATTTTTTTAAAAAAAGTTCATACAAGTCCTAGTTAAAAGAAAAAACCCTTTATTTCCTTTTTTTAAAAAAAAGAATCTTAAACATTTTCTTTTTTGAAATTAATATACAAAGCTCTGGATTCCTTTATGGCAATTTTGTTGACTCTCCTCCCATTTCCTATCTTCCTGCCTCTACTCCCCCCCCTTCAATCTTTTGATTTTTTTTTTTTTTTTTTTGTAAGTTCTAGAACTTAACCACTTAACTTAAGCAAGCTTTTCACCACTGGGCTACACTGTCAGACTTTGCTCCTCAGGGTTATCGTCACGCTCTTACCAGGTAGGGAATGGTAAATTGTGGGCCACAGAAGAGTCATATGACCTCCACACCCAAAGGGAAAGCTCCCCCCCACACCCCCACAGCCCCCGCTGATTAGGGCAATGTGGGTCACTTCTGTTTAATCATTTTTGGCATGTGTGACTGGTTTTGCTTTTGCCTTCATAAGCTTTTCCCTTATTAAAGCTTCATTAAAAGTTATATCTAACCCTAGACTGTTCTTGGCAGAGTCTTTTTTTTTTTTTTTTAAGATTTATTTATTTATTATATGTAATTACACTGTAGCTGTCTTCAGATGAAGGAGACAGATCTCATTACGGATGGTTGTGGGCCACCATGTGGTTGCTGGGATTTGAACTCGGGACCTTCGGAAGAGCAGTTGGTGCTCTTAACCACTGAGCCATCTCTCCAGCCCCAACCCTAGACTGTTAAACAGAGAGCAAAGCTTGTCTTTGTGACAAGGGGAAGGCTCTTGGTATAAGTTTTGATGTTTACTCACTTCCCCTTCAGCACTTCGTACATCTCTATATTTGCTTGATTATTTTAATTGCCACAGATCCAAGAGAGTGAAAGCACATTAGTATTAGAACTTTGATTTGACCTTTGGCAATTTAATCACTCTCTCTCTCTCTCTCTCTCTCTCTCTCTCTCTCTCTCTCTCTCTC